>SAYR01058937.1:2925333-2961785 GCA_004382745.1 Argopecten irradians irradians | reverse complement strand
TTGCAGGATTGAGTGATAACGCCACCATCCATGAATTTGATAATGTTTTACAATGTGATACCTTTAAATCAGCTTGTATTCCCAATATGTCCATGAACTTAGGAGTTAATACTGTAACCGGTGACATAACAATCATCCCTAGATAAAAGCATATGTATGTTAACTGTAACAGAATAATCAGATAAGAATGAGTTAAAATTAAAAATATTGGCCTATTTTTGTCCACAATTACATTTTGGATTCATTAACATAAGCATCACCGCTTTGTTAAAGTATTTAAATGCCCTGGACACTAATGACATCAATACAAGTCAAACATAGTAGAAATTTTGTTTGGTTATTGTTGGCCTGACGGTACAAAGCACCTACCAAATGGTCTAATATTAACAAATTGGTGTCATGAGCTGGCGACTTGTCATTTAGATGAACAAAACACCAATGCGATTACAGACACTCTTTTTACATGTACATTGAGCTGATTTTACAAAATTTTGTTATTTTTAGACCATCACACTACTGAGAGAGAAAGTGTTATGTCTATACACTGGAATACAATAGTCATGAGGTTTTATTCATGGCAAACAACCCAGTGTTCCCATTATTTAAATGTGTATTTTGAATTTAATGTAATCACAGAGCTCCTAACACCGCATTATATCGGTTCTAACATTTTCGCGCATAAGAACACAGAATTGATTTCTCTTCCAACTGGGGACAGAGCCCGACCCTGATATACAATATCACGCTCTGCATTCCATATCTCTACAGTGCGAGCTGTGGACAAACATTGGATGCTCAGCTGCTCCACATTCTCTATAAGTTTCCAAACATTTCTTGACAAAGTTATCAGCTTTGAGATAAAAAAATAACTAATGATACAAATCAGGTCAATTTCTCTAAAATGTTTCAAATGTACATGACGGAAGTTGAACTATATGTCTGGTTTATATATTGTAGTAGATTGATGGGTCGATCATTCAGTGACGGCATAGTATACCTCAGTCTGCAGAGCAAATCCGTAGTATTCGGAGGTTTTGGGTTTCTGAATCCATCTTCTCTTCTCCTTTTACGATTGGGCGCCCAACTAAAATACCCACAGTGGTGGTATAAGGGACCTTGGGTATGTCTTCTGAGGGTGATTGGCTTTGAAATGGACTGGAAGAAGATGTAGCGGATTGATACTGGGGTCATTCATTGAATTGATGGACATGCCTGAATTAAGGGTATAAAGCAATACATCTTAGAACATTTGCGTATGTTCAATCTTACTGTCGCAGGTTAAATCATTGTAACGTATGAGGTAGTTGTTGTTAAGTCCTCAATAGGATTTGATATGTTGCTTCCTGACTTACTGGTCCAGAGGTTCCATGCATGATTTGGTGACGTTCCTGATGGTTAATAGTTTGTCAGTTCTGTAAGAAAGGCATTTGGATAATGTTCAGACTCATGGTGCCCAGTTACTATTCATGTTTGTGTAGTTCCTGAGAAGGTAGTTTTGTTCAGTCTGGGTAAGAGCAATTTGATAGATGTCAGACTCAACTTCCCGGTTTCAGTTTTTGGGGTTTGAGATGACTGTAAGTCTGTTTGCATGAATATTTCAATCACTGTCAAGACCCGTCTGGCTGGGCTACTTTTTTTTATGATGTATTGTTATAATATATTTACTGGAACATTTTATTAAAAGTTTTAATATCAATAATAATTAAGACCAGTCAAAATGAACATCTTAAGGAATTTTTTTTCTTTAATACCTCCCAAAATATTTTGGTAATTTTTATTCTTAATACCCAATATTTTGGATAAAGTTTAAAAGATTGCACATGTATAATTTATATAGTATTATCTGGAAAACACCACTACTTATTAAAGGTTTTATTTTAATCAAACTGAAAATATTTCCCTCCATAACAGTAATGACTAAAAGACTCATACCTAGTTGCAATTGGTCACAAATATTAAGATTAAAAATGTGCCTGAACTAGCTGTAATTAGCTAACAAATGTGTTGCATGAAGAGATAATTATCAGATAGCCACACTTATAAAGGGCTTCTTTTACAAAACCTATACAAGTGTATGGTCTTGGAAAATGAAAAGGACCCATGGTCTGAATATAGCTCTATACAAAAGCCACCTTCAGCTCAAGAGAGAGAAACCATGCTGTTAAACATTTTGATAGTTGTACTCCAAGGTTCCAAAACCAATGTCATACCATAGAGCATATTGCAGGAATGAATAAACGCTGTTTAAATGGTGAAGTGGTTTTTTAACATTTGGTCTGAACATTCTAATCCATTGGGTTCAGGACTTTCATGATGTTACATTAAGGTACTATCATGACCACACAATTATTGGTGGTGTTTTATTATGGAAAATCAAATAATCTAGCCAATATTCTATCACTCTGGACCGAGACACTAAGGGAAGGAATACATTGCCAGGGTAAGAATACATTCAGCAGTATCAAATTTTGAAGGACAATCGATAGGTCCGCATCTGGGATGACATTCAGTGGATTAATTTTATGTCTTGTCAATGTAGGTAGTTTATAATATATTAGATATGAGTTTAGACCAATTATATAAGTCTGTTTCATGCTTGTATCGTTCATACCGCGTGTCGCAGTCTTAATATACTTAAGTTATATTATTTCATCTCTTTTCTGGGTGGTCAATCCACAAACTTACCTCTGGTCACTTGGAGCAGTTTTATTCTCATATGGGAAGTTGCTTGCCAGTACTAAACTGTTTGTCAGTGGTTCTTTACTCTGGGTATTTGGTTTCCTCTTCATCTTTATAGTCAATTCCTTCAAGTATTTTATGACTAAGATATTAAAAGGTAATGTTTGAGACAGACTTGTACAATGCGCCATGAATATGGTCAGCAGTTGTCAGCAGTTCTTGGCAGTGGGCCAGGTTGAGCTAGTATATATAGAACACTGACCTTCCTGTCAGTTCTAGCTGGTTAACTGTCCATCACTAGGGTTCAAATCAGAACCCGAGAGAGAAAGGCTTCTGTTCAATGATGGGACATTTTAAACGCAGCGGTGCACATTGGAAAATCTAGTCATGAGTGTGGCCCTGGGCTCATTGCATGTTATAGACAGAAGAATTAAAATAATTTTAGTAATTGAACCTTAGATCCCTTCTTGGAAAATATGAGAGTTATGTGAACTACTTTAATTGATAAAAATGCCATTTAATAATTATAATTGACACTTTTGCAATATATGAGAATTAGGAGAACAGCTGGTATATGTCACAACTGTAATACGTAAACAAAGCACAGATACCAACATTGACATTTGATCTGATCACAAACCATATTAGTATGATTTTATAGAGGTCTACACTGGAAATTAAATCTGTACCTCAAGAACTACACAAGAGGAGAAGAACCTAATAAATGAAGATTATGTAAATTCTAATACATTTAAATTCAGCCTCCACTTCAAAGCTGCTAAGATTTTTTTGCCATTGACAAAATAACAATAGGAAAATGTCAACGTAATAAAGTAGATCATCGATAGAATGGTGAAAGAAAGGAGTGGTAGCCTTGGTTACGAGCTGCCGGTGTTAGATCCAGGTCAAGGGTGCTGAGGCCTTTGTGATTTTTAATGCTATAATCAGCAAAACACACTAAAATAACCATATGGAACTTCCCATTATGTTCACGTTTTCAGCCATCAGCTGACGTTACATAACTGACGCTGCAATATGCATGCTACCAATTGACATCTCTGACATGCGAGATTAAAAGATTTATGCCACTTGACAAAACATTTATATCTAATTATTGCCACAATAATAAATGCTTTATTACACTGAGAGGATGTATGATAAAATAATCTTTAATCAAAATGAACTAAAGACAAGGATAATAAGAGAGTAACAGCTTAAAATTTCAATATTGATTTTCGTGGATAACTTATAAATGCATTAAAACTAAAGGAAAGATGATCAATTATTACAAACAGATGCTTGATTCAAACAATTCACTTCGATTTTCATTAGAAGTTTAATTACATTACGTTTTAGAAGAAAACTTATACAGCTGTTGTCAACCCTATAGGTAACAGTCTTAATTAAAAGAGGTATTTTGATTAATAAGTTACTCACATTACAGTTTAAGGATATACTCAGTGTCCAGACAATTTTGGATCGGTACTTACACTTATTGAAAAGGAAGGGTATCTGGACTCAGTTCCAATCCAAAAAGTTAAATACCGTAGATGTAATGAAAAGTTATGACAATAGAAAGTAATCGATGACAGCTAGCAAATGCATGAATATCTATCTGAAAAACAAGAAAACGATTAATGCGATCTTTAGCATGAATCTGAATTTCTTATGATGATACTAATTTTCTCTGATTTTATTTCTGGATGTAAGTGCTTGTTCATAATAACTGGGTTGTGTAATGCAAATATTGTTAGGGGTAATTTAGTAATTAGTACATGTTCATACCATTTTAGGTGTAATTGACAAATTTTAATGGGTATTTTACTCCTGTAACTCATCTTGACTGGAGCACTGAATAATGAGTATTGTTACCAAGTTTCGTTGAAATCCTTCAAGTAGTTTAAGAGGAATAGTCGGTCGATAATCAGATGTCGTTATAATCTACAGACGGACGGACTCACTTCAATGGTTGCGGAGCTCTCTTTCTAGAACTACGTTTGTGGTTTGTAGTAGATTTGGACTGGGTCAATCTGTTAGACTAGGTAGTCATCAGTTAGATAGAACTCAATATGCTCAGTGTCTTCAGAGGTGCGATCTCCTCAATCCCGGTCTGGCCACACATTTTCTTTTCTCTGTTAACAGATTAAGCGCCCAAGCTAAAATAACGCAATGGTGGTGGTGTTTTGAAAGCTGAGGGTTTTGTATGTCTTTGAACCTTGGACTTTGGAAAAGGGAGGGAGGAGTGTTAGCAGGATTTTGGACTGAGTCATCTACAGTGAACCAGGTAGCTCAGTCGTAGATTCTATAGGCTAGTGTTGGAGGGTCCCGGGTTTAAATTCCCGGTCTGGCCACTGCATTTCCTCCTCTCTGTTACAATGTTTTGTCAAATTCTAGCTTTTAAATTTGCAAATCTTGCGCCATACTTGATGGATAACTAATACTGGTTAAGTATACTGGCAGTGAAAACATGAGTCTATATCCATCAATATAACAATCTTTATATTGTCAATACAAGAGGCATTCTGCTCTAATGCATACATGATATCTGGATGTCTACAATAGAATGAGAGACAAGGTTGACCATTCCCGAGTATCCATTATTCATTCAGTAACACTTTACAGCAGTATCAACAATAACTGACTACATTAGGTACCCACTAATATGGCCATTTTTTACACTGGGTCCGTGACAGGCTGTTGTCTGAATTTATACCAACTGTTGGAATTCTACATACTGACAAGCATGGTCTGAAAATATCAGCTACACTTATATATATTAATTCCATATTTCTTTACTTTATTTTTTTTTTTCTGTTGAATTTACAACTATAATAAACAATCTTACAAATCAAGTTATCTCCCTTTGGTTGCAAATGATAAACTGTTACATTGATAAGAAATGCAATGATATAACTATATGCATATATCCTAATATTAATTATTAGCTTAACATCAATACTACACTTATCATCATCTTCTAATCAATTTGATTAAAATAAATTAAATCTTAATTTTCATAATGCAGAACTTTGCAATTCCCATCGTCATCCTAGCTAATTAATTACATGTACCATACTTTAGTTGATTATATATCACTGCACCAGATGGCAAAACAGCAAAATGAACGAATCTTCACAGTTAACATGTATATATAGATTAGGCAGGGAAACTTGCATTTGTTTGGTGTTGTAACCTCATTTTAGACAAACTTTATTCATCTTTAATATTATAAGTAATACTCAGTTATTCATCATGATCACCACCAATGTACAGTACACAAGAAGATATATAGGACATGGTGAGCAGAAAGAAAAGTTAATAGACACTATAGTTAATATATATACCTGGTATATATATATGTGTGTATTACGGTAAACCTCCGGTTAATTCGAACCGCCGATAGTTCGAACACGCAATTTATTTCCAGAAAACGGTAATATTTTTTAGCTGATAATAGTTCGACACTGACTTTTTATAATCAATCCTATTTCGAGATAGTTCGAACACCTCAAATTCTATGAACGTAAAAGTAGATTTTTGTCGGCAAATCGGCGCAATGGGTCCCCAAAACGGCGATATATTTTTGCATATTGCAACAGTTTGATTGTTTGGGATAAAGATTGTATAAATGATCATTATAATGACCAACGACAGATAAGTAATGAACGTTTTAAGCTATAAATCAAAATTATTTATGCGATATTATCGTAGGCCAAATGTTTAATCTAGGCCCCGACAATGTATTTAAATTCGCATACCTGATGGAAACACGTGAAAAATCACAATTGTTTGTTAAGTCCAATCTAGATACGGATATCAGTTAAGTCGACATTAAAATATGCATTCAATCTATCTTTAATCAGCCAATCAAGGTGTTAAATTACCTGTAAACACGTTCCTCACGCTGGCTTGGATAGCTATTTACGAGTGTCACAGCGAGCATCAAAAGCCAGCCGCTGGATGCAATAGGCAAGTATGGGTATATTTTGTGTAATTACTAATAAAATAGGTATATTTGTGTAATTACTAATAAAATAGGTATATTTGTGTTATTACTATTAGTAAAGGTATTTTTGTGTAATTAACTCTTTATATAATTGGTGTATTTCATGTATAAACACTAAATTAATTATTTATTTCACAAATTTTTGCAATGGTACAGGGAATACCATATCGGCACTTTTACCCACTCATGCATGACGTCTGATCTATCGCTGCAGGCTTCGATCGCTTTATTAGAATAATATAGATCAGCGGCCAGAGTACTGATACGGTGTCAATTATGCATAGATACTGTCTGGTGTAGATATATACAGTATATATGTACTGGCTTATACCAGTTCCTATAATGATCGAGTGCTGTAGATATGAAAATAAGTCCCAATATGTAACTCAAGTTCATGTTTTATGTCCCAATCATTAATAAAAACATATATATATATACCAGGTATATATAACTATAGTGTCTATTAACTTTCCTCTCTGCTCATCATGTCCGATGTCTTCTCGTGTACTGTACAGTGGTGGTGATCATGAATAACTGAGTATTACTTATAATATTAAAGATGGATAAAGTTTGCCTAAGATGAGGTTACAACACCAAACAATTGTTTCCCTGCGTATATATATCTATATATATATTGGTTAACTGTGAATATTTGTCCATTTTGCTGTTTTGCCATCTGGTGCAGTGATAATCAACTTAAGTATGGTAATTAATTAGCTAGGATGACGATGGGAATTGCAAAGTTCTGCATTATGAAAATTAAAATTTAATTTATTTTAATCAAATTGATCAGAAGGTGATGATAAGTGTAGAATTGATGTTAAGCTAATAATTTTTGCGTCTTTACAAAATTTTCTCTAGAAATAGCTTGTTTTATATTCCCATTTTAAATTTGAAAGCCATTTCGGAAAGTTAGTGCAAGGGCTATTAGGATATATGCATATAGTTCTTATCAATGTAACAGTTTATTATCTGCAACCAAAGGGAGATAACTTGATTTGTAAGATGGTTTATTATAGTTTTAAATTCAACAGAAAAATTAAAAATTTAGAAAATCTGTGATGTAATATATATGATATGAAAGTGTAGCTGATATTCCAGACGTTGCTTGTCAGGTGATGTAGAATTCCACAGTTGGTATAGAATTCCAGACACAGCTGTCACAGACCCAGTGTAAATGGCCATGTAGTAGGTACTCTTCTGTAGTATTTATTGTTGATACCTGCTGGTGTAGTGTTATTGATGAATAATTCACTATCTCTTCATTTCATTTAGACATCCAGATATCATGAATTGCATGAGAGCAGAATGCACTGTTTGTGTTGATGGATATAAAGCATTGCATATTGACGGATATAAAGCTAAAGTTTATCCGGCAGTATGTATAGTTATCCAGTATATCATACTTATCCATCAGTATGTGCGGCAGTTGCATATATTTTGGATGTATCATATAAGCCATGACATTTTAACCTGGATATTCATCATGCTGCATGCATATGCTTATATACCCAGGTGTGACATATGAATTTATACAAAAACCTGTAACAGGAGAGGAGAAAATGTAACGGTCAGGCTGGGATTTGAACCGGGGACCCTCTGAACACAAGCTGATCAAGTGCTCTACCGACTGAGCTACCTGGTCACCTATGATCGACTCAGTCCAATCCCGCTATACTTCTACTTCCTTTATCGAAATCTTCTCCCTCGAAGACATATGAGACCCTTAAGCTTCCAAACACCACCACCATGGGTTATTTAGTTGGGCGCTAATTCTGTAAAAGGAGAGGAGAAAATGTAGTGGCCAGACAGGGATTTGAACCTGGGACCCTCGGAACACTAGCCGAGTGCTCTACCAAATGAGCTACCTGGTCACTGATGATCGACCCAGCCCAATCCAACTACAGATCTAATCAAATGATGTGTTAGGAAGGGAGGGGCCTAGCTCCCTGCAGGCAAACTGGATTTAGGTTGTCCCTCTGTTGATACAATGATCGACCGTCTACTCCTCCTAAACTACTTGAGGGATTTCAACGACATTATTCAGTGCTCCAGTTAAGTTGAGTAACAGGGGTAAAATACCCATTAAAATTTGTCAATTACTCCTAAAATGGTATGAACATGTACTAATTGCCTCATCAATATTTGAAGTATACAATCCAATTGATATGGTCAAGCACTTACATCCAGAAATAAAATCAGAGGAAATTTAGTAATATCATCAGAATTCAAGTCATGCTAAAGAATCTGCATTAATTGTGTTCTTGTTTCAGATAGATATTCACACATTTGCTAGCTTGTCATCGATTACTTTCTACTGTCATAACTTTTTCATTACATCTATGTTAACTTTTGGATTGGAACTGCAGTCAGAGTACCCTTCCTTTTTCAATAGTGTGAGTACAATTACTCACCGATCCAAAAATTGTCTGGAGCACTGAGTAATCCTTATACTATAGATGTGAGTACTTATTATCAGAAATACCTCTTTTAGTTAAGAGCTGTTACCTATAGGGTTGGACAACAGCTGTATAAGTTTCATCTAAACGTATGTATTAAACTTCTATGAAAATCGAGAGTGAATTGTTTGAATCAAGCATCTGTTTGTAATAATTGAATCATCTTATCCTTTGGTTTAATGCCATTTATAATTATCACGATAAATCAATATTGAAATTTTAAGCTGTTACTCTTTTTATTATCTTGTCTCTAGCTATAGGTTTTATTTTGATTAAAGATTATTTTATCATAACATCCCTCTCAGTCTAATAAAGCATAATGTGGCATTATTAGATATAATATTTGTCAAGTGGCAATAATCTTTTAATCTCTGCATGTCAGAGAGTGTCAATTGTAGCATGCATATGCAGCAGTCAGTATGTAACGTACAGCTGATGGCTGAAAGTGAACATAATGGTGAAGTTCCATTGTTATTTCTAGTGTGTTTGCTGCATTATAGCATTAAAATATCACAAAGGCCTCAGCACCCTTGACTTGGATCTAACCGGCAGCTCCGTAACAAAGGCTACACTGCTCTTTTCTCACCATTCTGATCGATGATCTAACTTTATTACATTGACATTTCCATATTGTAATTTTCTCATGAAAAAAAATCCGAGCAGCTTTGAAGTGGATGCTGAATGATCTTCAATATTAGGTTCTTCTCTTTTGTTGTAGTTTGTGGTACAGATTAATTTCCAGTGGTAGACTCTATAAAGTCATCTATATGGTTTTGTGATCATGATCAAATGTCAATGTTGGTATCTGTGATTTGTTTAGGTATTACATCATATACCAGCTGTTATATTGCAAAGTTCAATTATAATTATAAATGATATTTGTATCAATTAAATTTGTCACATTTACTCTCATATTTTCCAAGAAGGGATCTAAGGTTCAATTACTAAAGTATTTTACGTTCTTCTGTTATAATCATGCATGAGCCACAGGGCCACACTCAGTGACAGATGTCTCACTGTGCACCTGGTTAAAATGTCCCATCATATGACCAGAAGCCTTCTCTCTCTGGGTTCTGAGTTTGAACCCTAGATTGGACAGTTACCAGCTAGAACTGACAGAAGGTCAGTGGTCTATATACTATACTCAATAGTATACTGTATAACTAGCTCACCTGATACATTGTCTGTCCGTCAGCATTTCCTTTAATATCTAGTCATAAAATACTTGATGGAA
The DNA here is from genome assembly GCA_004382745.1 of Argopecten irradians irradians. Taxonomy (NCBI): domain Eukaryota; kingdom Metazoa; phylum Mollusca; class Bivalvia; order Pectinida; family Pectinidae; genus Argopecten; species Argopecten irradians. The sequence continues at coordinate 2,951,407 of SAYR01058937.1, read as the reverse complement.
TTTGACTATAAAGATGATGGAGGAAAGTCAAAGTACCTAGAGGAGAACCACTGACAAACAGTTAGTACTTGGTAATGCAACTTCCCCATATGAGATTAAAACCTGTGACCCAGAGGTGGAGGTTTGTGGATTGACCATCCAGAAAAGAGATGGAATAGTAATTATATAAATAGACATTTAAGACTGCGACAGTGAATGAAAATCCAAGATGAAACAGACTTATAATTGGTCTAAACTCATACTAAATATTAAATTGACCTACATTGACAAGACATAAAATAATCCACTGATTGTCACCCCAGATGGACTATTGAATTGTCCTTCAAATTTGATACTGCTGAATGTATTCTTACCCCTGGCATATGATATCATTCCCTTATGTGTCTCGGTCCAGAGGTGGATAGAATTATTGGCAGATTATTTGAGTTTCATAATAAAAACCACCAATAATTGTGTGGTCATGATAGTACCTTAACTGTAACACATGAAAGTCTTGACCAAGTGGTAGAATGTCAGGACAATGTAAAAACCACTTCACCATTTAAACACTGTTTTATTCATTCCTGCAATATGCTCTATGGGTATTGATCATTGGTTTGGACCCTGGAGTATCAACTCATAAATGTTTAACAGCTGGTTTCTCCTCTGATGCTGTAGGTGGCTTTTGTTATAGAGCTATATTCAGACCATGGGTCTCGTTACATTTCAGACTACACTTAATGGTTTTGTAAAGAGGCTCCAGTGAGTGGCTATCTGATAATTATCTCTTCATGCACACCATTTGTTAGCTAATTACAGCTAGTTCAGGCACATTTTAATCTTATATTTGACAATTGCAACTAGGTATGAGTCTTTTAGATTCATTACTGTTATGGAGGAAATATTTTCAGTTTGATTAAATAAACCTTTAATAAGTAGTGGGTTGTTTTCCAAGAGATACTATAATTATACATGTGCAATCTTTTAAATCTTTATCCAAAATATTGGGTATTAAGAAAAAAAATTATCCAAAATATTGGGTATTAAGAAAAAAAATTCCTTAAGATGTTTTCATTTTGACTGGGCTTAATTATTATTGATATTAAACTTTTATAAAATGTCCAGTAAATATATTTATCCAATACATCATGTGAAAAAGTAGCAGCCAGACCAGGATTGAACCTTGGACCAGTGAGTCTGAACACTATCTAAATGCTCTACAGACTGAACAAACTACCTCATCAGGAACGTCACCAAACATGATTGAACCTGGGACCAGTGAGTCTGAACATTATCCAAATGCTCTACAGACTGAACAAACTACCTCATCAGGCACGTCACCAATCATGACTGAACCTGGGACCAGTGAGTCTGAACATTATCCAAATGCTCTACAGACTGAACAAACTACCTCATCAGGAACGTCACCAAACATGATTGAACCTGGGACCAGTAAGTCTGAACATTAATCCAAATGCTCTACAGAATGAGCTACTTCAGGCATGTCATCAATCATGATTGACCCAGTACAATCCCGCTACATTCTTCTCTCGTATTTCAAAGCCGAATCACCCTCAAAGACATACAAGGTCCTTATACCACCACTGTGGGTATTTTAGTTGGGCGCCAATTTCGTAAAAGGAGAAGAGAAGATAGGATTCAAACCCAAACCTCGGAATACTAGCGGAATTTGCTCTGCAGACTGAGGTATACTATCTGGTCACTGATGATCGACCCAGTCCAATCCTACTACAATCATATACCAGACATATAAGTGTAACTTCAGTCATGTAACAATTTGAACATTTATGAGAAAATTGACCTGATTTTGTATCATATAGGTTTATTTTTATCTCAAAGCTGATACTTTGTCAAAAATGTGTTGGAAACTTATAGAATGTGACAGCTGAGCATTCAAATGTTTGTCCACAGCTCTGCACTGTAGAGATATGGAATGCAGAGCGTGATATTTGTATATCAGGTCGGGCTCTGTCCCAGTTGGAAGAGAAATCAATTCTGTGTTCTATATGCAGCGAAAACTTGTAGACCGATATATGGGCGGTGTTAGGAGCTCTGTGATTACATTTAAATTCCAAATACACATTTAAATAATGGGAACAAACTGGGTTTGTTTGCATGATAAAACCTCATGACTATTGATATTTCAGTGTATAGACAGTACACTTCTCTCTCATGTTAGTGTGATGGTCTAAAAAAATAACAAAATTTTGTAGAAATCAGCTCATGTACATGTAAAAAGAGTGGTCTGTAGATCTGCATTGGTGTTTGTTCATCTAAAGACAGTCGCCAGCTTCATGACACCAATTTGTTAATATTAGACATGTATGTTAGGTGCTTTGTACCGGTCAGGCCCAAGCAATAACACCAAACATAAATATTCTTACTATTGTTACTGTATTTGATGTCATTAGTGTCCAGGGCATTTAAATACTTGTAACAAAGCGGGATGCTTATTAATGAACCAAAATGTAAGTTGTGGACAAAAAATTTAGGCATATTTTTAATTTTTAATCATTCTGTACTGATTATTCTGTTACAGTTAACATACATATGCCTTTTATCCTTAGGGATGCATTGTTATGTCACCGGTTAACATGTAATTTAAACTCCTAAGTTCATGACATATGGGATACAATGCTGATTTTAGAGGTATCACATATTGTAAAACATTATCAAATCCATGGGATTGTGGCGTTATACAACTTCAACTCTTGTCCAGAAAAGGGGAATGGCGCATATAGGAGGAGGGGCGCTCATTATGGAGAATATAGTAATTTAAAAAAAAAAAACATGTCATCACTTTCACACTGGACTCTAAGTCTAAAAGACTTATAAAGATGACTTTGACAAGTCCCTGTTTTTATGGGTTGTCAATTCATTACATGTTGCTATTTGTAGAAAGCTTCCCAACTCCTAGTGATTTAAAATTATCATATGACGCATGATGATTGCAATGAGAGTGTTGCTACAGATCTGTCACCAGCCAGCTGATTGAGTCTCCTGTGAGGTGGTTATAGCTGCCATATGCATGCACGAGATGAGACTGAGTTTTCTACTGCATTGGCCGGGGCCATGAACGTCGAGCCTATAGAATAATTATTAGATTATAATACGTAATTTATGCTCTCTGTCATGTTACATTTGAAACTGCTATGCTATTTTGTCTATAAATAGCTCTATAACGACACCTATTATTGAAATTAATGTTATACAACAGAATTATACCATTCTTACAAGTAAGGTTATGATATGTATTATAAATGCTACACACAAATGTTGGATTATCTGTACAAACAGATTATCAGGGGGCAGACTTCAATAAATGTGAGTCCAAGTCTTAGTTGACTCGTGATCACCTGCTTAAGTGTCATGCATTTCCCTTTGAAAACATTACAGTCAGCCCAATTTGTTTCGTCTTTTTCTTCACTAGCTAGAGCTAGCTTGGTCACATTATAATTTTGAGACCTGTTAAAAGGCAGCTGCTCAATTGTCGGTGGATGTTGTTACAGCTAACTGCTGGGATTCTCTCAGAGAATGCTAGCTCCTTCAGTAGTAAAACCTAACATTGTCCTGTGTCTTGCCTCCTGTTGTCTACCTGTTGGTGTGTCTGACTCATCACTATAACCTGCAGCCTGCCAGTCGTCAGCAGGATTTTATACAGGTCATCTGTTATATAACATACCGCTAACACTGCGTAGCGACAGTGACTTATTGGTCAAATTAGAACAGGATTAATATCTAGCTAAGACAAATCTAGTTCAGCATTTCTACAAGGTTGTCATTCTCATTTAGCATGACTGTTAAAAATCCAAATTCAGGAATAAACATTGGTGCATTGTAAATAAGCATGTTTCAATTTGATGATAAGAATACTATTTGTACAGTAATTATATATATATAATAAGTCACTGACTGAATCTAGATCTTGAGTGTGTCTCAAATTTAATCCTGATACCTCTAACATGTATGAGTCCAGTGTCTGCTGGTAAATCCATGTGTTGTATGTATCATAAGTACATATCTGGTACAATAAGCCTGTGTCTTGTAATAAGTCTTTATCTCAAAGATGATATCAGCAATGATGTGCTTCTATTGCCTTCAAAACAAGAAATCAACTCCTTCACAAAGTTAAGTTGCAGAGAAAAAAACCTTAAACTATTATCTAAATAATTAATTATATACCATGGTAAATAGATAGACTTATTGTAAGCTATGTAACTATAAATTATCTATAGTGCACAAATGATTAAGTTTATATCATAATAAACATTAACTTTTGTTTATTTCAGGAAAACTGGAACTGACTGGTCCCAAGAATGCAGCTGGCTATATAGGATTCAACCGTTCATTCACCTGTAACATATTAGACGATGGCCAACAAATGTCTGATCTCCGTGATGTCATCGAGCCATACACGGTTGACTGGTTTTTCACTCCATTGGGCCAAGACATGTCCCAGTCTATAAAGATCCTCAACCTAACCAGTGACGGGTCATCATACCCGCGACTGTCCTGGAGTCATGATGCCTTTAAATACAAAACAAAATCAGGGACAAGTTTAGGGACAAACTCGGGGATAGATTTGACTGTAAATCACCTACAGGCCGGGGATGGTGTTCATGCTGGAGATGCTGGCACATACTCCTGTGTTATTGAAGGCTCAGGCTCCACAGGAGCTGCTGAACTCTTCGTCATTGGTAGGACACTCACTACATTGGAACCCCTGGTTCTGTTTTGCTTGTAACCATATTTTCCTCAATGATAACACTTTATTTCCATAGATAATTGAGGGAATGAAGGGAAAGTCTCATAACTAAGCTAATATGTATTTTGGTTACCTAGATCTGTGAATGAATGGTATCTATGCAGTATGCTAAACTTGTTTAATCACATTTCCATAACCTTCAAATAACCTGAAAACAGTATGAACTTTTTACCATTTTAATTTATGTATTCCTGTTACTATAGCATTCAAAACATTCCCCTAAATATTTTTCCTTTCTACTAAAATGTAAGATATGCACAAAGCACAGATAATTATTTATCTGTATGTTACAGATTCTTTGGGTTGTATGAACATGAAGAACCCGCTGAACTTTGTAAATCAGGAGCAGGCCAAGTTTGAGTGCCATGTTAAGTACAGTGGTAGTGAACCACCAACGTTGTCATGGCGACATGGAAATAAACATCTGAACCAGACGACTGAGGAACACAATGGGACCTATGTGGTGTCAACCATGTCTTTCCTGGCCACATACAAGGACGATGGCCATGTTTACTACTGTCACATTGAATATCCACAGATCTTCTCATCGTACTGTTCAACATCACCTCCACTCAAGGTTTACTGTAAGTGTATCAGTATGGAACTGTAGAGGTCAGAGGTTGGGAGCAGGGGAAAGGGTCAAAGGTCAAAAGTAGAAGGAAAGGTCAAAGATTAGAAGTAAAAGGAATCATAGTAAAATGTTAGAAGTAGAACAAAAAATTCAAGGTAAAAGTACATATAATGGTCAAAGGTTAAAAGTAGTGGAAAAAGCCTAGCGACATGTCCAGAAAGGCAAAGCTTGAGAAGTGTTAAAAAATTAAAGAAGAAACAAGTTCAAACATGTGGATAACACAAGAAATAATGATTGAATAGATACATATAATAGTAAAGGTCCAAGGTTGTAAGTAAAAGGAGTTTTATATCCCGTGTCCTCTTAGCATATACATCTGTAGGCTGATGTACTAGTATAGCCATAGTTGATTCAGATACAAGCACAGACTATCCCAGAAATAATACAACCCTTATATGAAGTTATGTACATTTAATGTAAGAGTAGAAACAATCTGATGAACAATATGCCTATATGATAGACATGCAGAGAAATATATATAAGGTACACAATTACATACAAATTATAAACAATAACAATAAAACTTTAGCCCTTTTGAATATCTCTCATCAGCTTCCACAATAAGAGTATATATCTAGTCTGTCCATGTTGCTAAACTTATATAGCTATAAATTGAGGACAGATCTAGGCCTTCTACAATCAATCCACTACTGGCAACTATCTAGGACAAGGATTTCCTAGATTAGGAGAACAGGGATGTTCTACTGGAAAAGAGGGATGGCATCCTATCTAGGATAGGGATGTACTACCTAGCAATAGAGTGGTGCCATCCGTAACCACTATCTTGGGTTACCATGTGTATAACAGGTCGATTGATAGTAGAGTTGGTACCCAAGGATTTTAAACTTAATAAAATGGTGTAAAAAATTTGAAGAGTGAGTCCGGAAGTAGGGGAGATTACCCAGTGAAAAAGGTGTTTTAAACATAAGGTGTGAGGTGGGCATGGTGGTAAGTGGATAAGGCAATTAAAACATGTGGAAAGTTCGTCAATCTCTTCACAAAGAAACTCTGCAACTGAAGCTGACCCCTAGATAACTAAGTCACGTGATATGACTGGGTGTGTTGATAGGTTGTTACTGTTTGATAATATCAAGGTCTAAAGGTCAGGGTCATCTATATATATACATAACATCTGCTGAACAGTCTTTATTACCTAACAGAATACCCTGATAATTCTAAAACGGTCTGTACTTGTATAATGTTGAGATATATTCATATCTGAACAGTGTGTAATTGTAGAGAGAGGTGTGAGTAGACCAGTAGAAATAAACAAACAACATTTAAACAAAATTATATGAAAACATTTAATTAAAAATTTCAGGGATAGCAGTGGAAGGTTAGGACTAGAAGGAAATGTTAGAGATAGGCAGTTTGGAGTCTTTCTTGTACTTTTCAGGTATTACCTTTTTAGGACTATCTTTGCATAAATACATAGTATATCTAAGACTGTGTGAATCTTATTTGTGTGTTAACCAATCAAAAACATTTTTATCTTTCACCCAAGCTATGTTGGATAGCTATAGATAGTGACCATCTTTTGTATCATTACAGCTCCAGTACACATATTGTCTGTGTATGTGAAGCCGAAAATGGAAAACAACAACTATAAGTCTGGAACAGATATCAAACTGTCGTGTAATGCGATCGGAGACCCCTCGCCTCAGTACCACTGGATGTTTACCCCAAAGAACAGGAGCAGACCTGCCCTGGATGTGTCACACATCAGTCGATACACAATCCGCAATGCTCAACCTTCTAATGCTGGCACCTACGCATGTACTGTTACCAATGTCATCAACGGCACTAAGTTCCAGAAAACTAAGCTTGTGATGATCAATGTTTACATCGGTAAGTATTCAGTCTTTCTGTCACCATACTCCTCATGGGGAATGAAGGATATATTAAGGGGTTGTGAAGGTGTAATGTTGATGCCATCGTGTACACATGCTTACACACACCCATTGTTCGTGATCAATTAATTCAAGAATATTAAGGTAACCCTTCCTCTCCATTTTTAGCCTACTATCATCAGATGGTGGGCTATTCAAATCGCCTTTCATACCTGTTTCATGGTCCGGCCGGCCAGCGGTTTGTCCGTCTGTCAATCCGTACGTCCACTAACAATCCTTGTTACCGCTATTTCTCAGAAACTACTAAATGGATCTCTCTCAAATTTCACTAGAAGAAGGTTCCTCTAGGGCCCTAAGTTGTGCATATTGCATTTTGGGACCAATTGGTTAACTAGATAGCAGACAGGACACCATCTTGGATTTTGACAACTGAAGATTGTTACAGCTATTTCTCAGAAATAACTGAAATGATCTGTCTCAAATTTGATGAGCATGTTACCCTAGGGTTTAGTTGTGCATATTGCATTTGGGACCGATCGGTCCACAAGATGTCCGACAAGCCACCATCTTGGATTTGATAATTTAAGTTTGTTACCACTATTTCTCAGAAAGTACTTAAGTGATTTGTCTCGAATTTCATAGTTAGGTTCCCCTAGGACCTTATTATTAGTTATGCATACTGCATTTTGGGACCAATTGGTGAACAAGATGGCGGACAGTTAGCCATCTTGGATTTTCATAATTGTTTGTTACTGCTATGTATCTCAGAAAGAACTGAAAGTACTAAATTTCATATGTAGTATGTAGTAAAAGTTTGAAAAACAGAGAAAAGATCCCTATTTCCATTGTCAGACGTAGATCAGTCTTTGGTGGGCACCAAGATCCCTTTCGGATCTCTTGTTATGTAATGATCTTGCACTTAATTTTTATGTACATTATATTGTATTTAACAAACATCTGATTGTTTTAGTGGAGACGTCTCCGTCCATTGGCTACAGATACTTCATTGCTCATCAGGGTAGTGACTCGCGCTCCTCATATGACCAACAGAACTCCAAGAAGCAACAGAACAATAATGGCATCAAACCCGAGAGTAAGTATTCTAGACTCTCAAGGGAGATAAATCAGTGCTAGACTCTCAAGGGAGATAAATCAGTGCTAGCTTTTTCCACAAATGTAAGAGCGAGAACACTTGTCAGTTTCCCTAGATATTCTAGGTGCCTTACATGTACCTTCTTTTACAGACTGCTCAATCCTATTACATGTATGTCTAGAAAGATCTCCACAGATATAAATTGTACTATTGGAACATAGCAAAAATAGCAATTTTTGTACTTTCAAAGACTAGTTGAATAAATATCATAAGTTGATATGTACAATTGTACAGCTCTTTGTTCTTTCTATATGGATACCCGACATTCTAAAAATCAATTTTATAACTTGTTGTCTGATGTCTGTTTCCAGTTTCACCTTATGCTGCCGGTGCCATGGCTACTGCTGGTCTGGCTGTCATTCTTATTATTGTCTTCATATTCCTGGCCATGAAGTTCAAGGTATGTACTCTGAACATAATAGTAACCATGTTATTGTTTCTCCTATACTTAAATTACAATCATGTATCTGCAAATATAAGTGAAATATCCAGTTACAAAAATAGCACATTATTTTGGTGTTTTATAATACACCTACCATAAAGCCGGTTATTTTGCCGGACCAAAATTTTTGCGATTTTATCTAAAAAGGAGAAAATAATAATGTTATGAATTTAAAATTTTCACAATATGGATGGATTTAAGGGTAGTTATCATTCAACCATTTCTAAATATTTTGCAGATCAAATTTTTGTGATGATAGTAATGTCCAGTGAAATACCGAAAATATCATCCAAGCGAAAATAACCAGTTATATGGTATCTTATTACCAGGAAAAGAAAACTTTAAACAAAAGATCAATAAATATTTTGCTTCCAGATGAAAAGTCTGTTAGAGATAGAAGCCATTATACAAAAGGCTTTTAATACTCTTATTAAATGTAGGTGCGGGACAAGAAGTTAAAAGAGCGATTTTCACGGATGCATGATGAATTAATGGATGATCAAGAGGTAGAACTTCTGGATGAAAATATTCAGCCAAGAAACTCTGAAGAGGTGAGTGTTAATGTAGAAACTCTGACGAGGTCATTAAAATACAAGTATTCATGTAGAAACTCTGACGAGGTAAGTGTTCATGTAGAAACTCTGACGAGGTGAGTCTTTATGTAGAAAATCTGACGAGGTAAGTGTTCATGTAGAAACTCTGACGAGGTGAGTGTTCATGTAGAAACTCTGACGAGGTAAGTGTTCATGTAGAAACTCTGACAAGGTTAGTGTTCATGTAGAAACTCTGACGAGGTGAGTGTTCATGTAGAAACTCTGACGAGGTAAGTGTTTATGTAGAAAGTCTGACGAGGTAAGTGTTCATGTAGAAACTCTGACGATGTAAGTGTTTATGTAGAAACTCTTGACGAGGTAAGTGTTTATGTAGAAACTCTGACGAGGTAAGTGTTCATGTAGAAACTCTGACGAGGTAAGTGTTCATGTAGAAACTCTGACGAGGTAAGTGTTCATGTAGAAACTCTGACGAGGTGAGTGTTCATGTAGAAACTCTGACGAGGTGAGTGTTCATGTAGAAACTCTGACGAGGTGAGTGTTCATGTAGAAACTCTGACGAGGTAAGTGTTCATGTAGAAACTCTGACGAGGTGAGTGTTCATGTAGAAACTCTGACGAGGTGAGTGTTCATGTAGAAACTCTGACGAGGTGAGTGTTCATGTAGAAACTCTGACGAGGTGAGTGTTCATGTAGAAACTCTGACGAGGTGAGTGTTCATGTAGAAACTCTGACGAGGTGAGTGTTCATGTAGAAACTCTGACGAGGTGAGTGTTCATGTAGAAACTCTGACGAGGTGAGTGTTCATGTAGAAACTCTGACGAGGTGAGTGTTCATGTAGAAACTCTGACGAGGTGAGTGTTTATGTAGAAACTCTGACGAGGTGAGTGTTCGTGTAGAAACTCTGACGAGGTAAGTGTTTATGTAGAAAATCTGACGAGGTGAGTGTTCATGTAGAAACTCTGACGAGGTGAGTGTTCATGTAGAAACTCTGACGAGGTGAGTGTTCATGTAGAAACTCTGACGAGGTGAGTGTTCATGTAGAAACTCTGACGAGGTGAGTGTTCATGTAGAAACTCTGACGAGGTGAGTGTTCATGTAGAAACTCTGACGAGGTGAGTGTTCATGTAGAAACTCTGACAAGGTGAGTGTTCATGTAGAAACTCTGACGAGGTAAGTGTTCATGTAGAAACTCTGACGAGGTGAGTGTTTATGTAGAAACTCTGACGAGGTGAGTGTTCGTGTAGAAACTCTGACGAGGTAAGTGTTTATGTAGAAAGTCTGACGAGGTAAGTGTTCATGTAGAAAGTCTGACGATGTAAGTGTTTATGTAGAAACTCTTGACGAGGTAAGTGTTTATGTAGAAACTCTGACAAGGTGAGTGTTCATGTAGAAACTCTGACGAGGTGAGTGTTTATGTGGAAACCTTGGCAAGGTGAGTTGTATACGCATGGGCTTACCATTTTAGTTTAATAATGTACTATCACTGACCCAGTGCAGTCACTTATTTCATTATGTATTATCGTAATGTACTTACAACAGATGACCCAGTACAGCCAACTTATTTTAAAATTTATTTATCATAATGTATTGATGACAGCCGACCGGGTACAGCAAACTTATTTTATCATGTATTTAGCGTTACATACTGATGATAGCCGACCCAGTACAGCTAACTTATTTATGATGTGTTATAATTGTTAGTAAATTATATGTAATTATGATAGCCGACCGGGTACAGAAAATTATTTTATTTTAGATTTATTGTATTAAACATGCTTTTGACAGCTGACCCAGTTTAGAAAATTATTTTATTATATATTTATTGTAATGACTAATTACAGCCGACCCAGTACAGCCAACTGCGACAGTGTTGGGAGATCCCCAGGAAAGACATTCGTCAGACAGAGCTCCTGGCCCGTGGTGTCTTTGTGGAGGTGTGGAAAGGACGCATCAAAAAGTTCCCCGATAGGGATGAGGTTATTAGGGTTGCTGTCAAAAAGCTTTTACGTGAGTATAAGGGAGACAAATAGTACCAATGATATTACGAACACAGTCTTACGAACACAGTCTGTAAGATTTATGCTGGTTCAGGACTAACTTAATTCCTCTATACCAGACTCAAATGATATGCATATGTTGTAGTAAAATACATTAATAATCTATACACATTATACAACATTACAGTTTTATATGATATTGTTGCTTCGTAATTGAAAACTTTTTTGAGTTCCTGATTTTTCTAAAGATTATTCATTCAACTTGTTCTTAAACGAGTTTATGTTAATTGCTGATATTACTTGTTTATTAAAAATGATTACCCTATTGATGCCTTCAATAGAACAGGTGTACAATTTGTTGATACTAAAACAATTTCAGATTTATTCAGTTCCTTTTATCTATTTTATAAAAATTTGTATTATGATTTGTGTTCTGTTTAGCTGAAGCAACAGAGAAAGGGCGCAAATTTTTCCTAGCTGAAATGGAGGTAGCCAAGGTGTTACAAGCGAACATCAATGTAATACAACTCATAGGCTGCTACACTCTACATGGTGTGTATTCTTGTCTAATCCTAGAAAATTAACAAAAGCTTGTCATGAATTTATTCTATGAATATTCTTTAATTCTCCATTCAATCTGTATTTATTTATTTAAAAATTGCAACTGCAATTAATTTAAGAAGCACAAAAAGTATATGAAAATAATCTGTTGTTTCTAACTCCTCTTTATATTTCTGTTACCTATCTTTCAGAGCCATGGCTTCTGATGTTAGAGTATGCATCAGAGGGTACACTGTACAGTTTCCTACAGCGATGTCGACCCGGAGCCCCGAGGGTAGAAATCACCACATCGTCGTCCAAGTCCTCAGCACGACTCAAAAACCATAAAGTTGATGCACACAAAATGTTAGCCATGTCCGCTCAGATTGTAAACGGTCTGCAACATATCTCTAAATTCAAGGTGGGTTCTCCTCATTGGTAAAAATGTTAACCATCTCAGCTCAGATTGTAAACGGTCTGCAACATATTTTTAAGTTCAACGTGGGTTATCTTCATTGGTACAAAATGTTAACCATGTCAGCTCATGTAGATTGTAAATGGTCTGTAACATATCTTTAAGTTCAAGGTGGGTTATTAGAAAGGAGGTACAAAATGTTAACCATGTCAGCTCAGATTATAAACGGTCTGCAACATATTTCTAAGTTCAAGGTGGGTTATCTTCATTGGTACAAAATGTTAACCATCTCAGCTCAGATTATAAACGGTCTGCAACATATCTCTAAGTTCAAGGTGGGTTATCCTCATTGGTAAAAATGTTAACCATCTCAGCTCAGATTGTAAACGGTCTGCAACATATTTCTAAGTTCAACGTGGGTTATCTTCATTGGTACAAAATGTTAGCCATGTCAGCTCAGATTATAAATGGTCTGCAACATATCTCTAAATTCAAGGTGGGTTATCCTCATTGGTACAAAATGTTAACCATGTCAGCTCAGATTATAAACGGTCTGCAACATATCTCTAAATTCAAGGTGGGTTATCCTCATTGGTAAAAATGTTAACCATCTCAGCTCAGATTGTATATTTCTAAATTCAAGGTGGGTTAATAGAAAGGAGGTAGATGTGTCATGTTTTTATTTAAATGATAATGAGCCTTTTTCCTGTTACCGTGTCCAAGCTTCATTATTGTTGTTGTAGTAAGTTCTGTTAGAAGGGCCATTATGTCCTTGTACAGTGTATTAAGTTTGTGTACCTTGTTTGTTGCAGTTGATTTGCTATAGACTTCGGTCTGCCAGCGTTCTGGTGGCCAAGGGTGCCGTCTGTAAACTGTCTGGGTTTGGCTTTCCTCAGGACATCACCGATAGGAACCAGTATGAGGCGGTAAGTAAAACACAATTAAAATGAACCTTTTGGAACCAATAAAATCACTTTGTTGTAACTGTAATTTGTATACATAATGCAGATATCTTATAATTATGAACATTGATGTGGAATGAGAAATATTACGTTATAGCCATGAATTCATTATAAACATGTTTTACTGTATATATATATATATATATTCATTAATAAGTATTTAGTAATAAACAATTCGTTACATAGGAGATCTGTAGGAGTTGGATTTTCTATGATATTTATGGTAGGGAGCCTATCATCAGAGACGTGGGTGAGGGCTCAGTTGATAATAATTAGGCATGCTACTTTAACATTGGTTTTTTTTTGGAAGATATTTATGTAATTTAGATTTCATATTACCTAAGAAAATGTTTAAATAAATTAAGTTATTACAATATTGTGTATCATTTACCTTATGTTTAGGATTCCTTACCGATCCGCTGGATGGCCCCCGAGTCTCTATCCCATAATATGTACAGCACCCAGTCTGATACCTGGTCGCTAGGTGTAGTTATGTGGGAAATACTTCATTTTGGTAAGTATGAGTACCTGGTAAAACTATAACACAAGCATTCCATAATTCTTAGATACAATGTACACACATGTACAAGTATTCCGATACTACTGGCAAATTCATCCCATAGCATACCTAGATTTTTGATGCTGTGAAACAGCATTCTTGGGTACGCTCGGCGAGCCTGTGCACATCAGAACAATGAAACCACTCCGCAATGAAAATTAAAAGTTGTTTTGTTTATTTCACTTAATAGTTGATGGTATGAAAAATAAAACCCCAATATTCAAAACCACAGTCATTGAATTTGTACATACATATACACCATGGATGGAGTGTTTTAAGTGTTCCGTTGGGACTCTATGATATTGGTATTACACTGAGATAGTAGTCTCCCGAAAATCACGAACAACGCCTTCTTCGCTGTCTTCCTCCGCGGCAGTCTTTCAGTGGATTATGGATTGTGTATGTTTATTAAATTTTACGTAATTCACGCTACTGATCGATTAATGTAATCAAATGTTTGGAAGGTTACTACAAAAGAAAGTTCTTATAACGCCTATAAAGTTTTTTGTGTTGGTTGCATTGACGAGCTATATCCGATGATACACTGTATTATTGCGCAGTAAAAGTTAATAGTTTTGAGTATGTGTCTGTCACTGGAAGTTGTGTCTTTTGTTTATCGACAACTGCGTTATATTGAAAGGGGAAAGGTACAAAATTCATCAGCATAAACTTACAAAATATAATGATGATATAGATCTATATATGTACGAGCATTTTAAAGTGACAAATAAACTTATATTGCCGTGTAATGTGTACGGTAGTCTTATGAAGAATTGCTAAAGTCCGATGTATTGCATGTTTTGATGTTAGTGTTCTTATGAATTCAAAAGAAATTGGAGTGTTATGAGTAACCAAATAAATGTACCTTTTACTTGCAAAAGTATATGGCCAGGTTTCATCACGAGTCAAAAGTCGGCAAAGCACAACTCAACGGTATAAATGTTCTACACGATAATATCTCGCCAACAAGTTTACTGTTAGGCTTACGAAGACTTGCTAAAGTGCGGTACATTACGTGAAGTTTTCTTGATGTTAACGGCTAGCGATCTTTGTGATTTAAAAGAAAAAACGAGTGATATTACGTAATGAAATTAATGTACCTTTTATTTCGACAAAAGTATCTAGCCCATGATTTATTAGTCAAAAGTCGTCAAAGCAACCCAATGTAAGTTTCTAAAAAGGAAAACCAAAACATGTCCGAAAAAAACATGTCCGGAAATGATAATATTTCTAGTCCTTGTGTTATATTTTTCCGAAAATATTCTTCAATGTTAAGTGGATATTAAGATACGGATATGTTTACTTATTAATTTTTGTCTTTGAAGAGAGCGTTGATGAAATTTTATAATTAAGTAATTTTAAAAAAGAAATTATAAAAAATGATACTCAGATTCCTGAACGGTTTCATTGTGTCGAAATTGTTATTTCAGAAATAATTTAGATATAAAATTTATTACAGTAATTTCAGGAAAATGAGTTATTCAACTTATTAATCTTGAAAAACTTTAAATATCATAAAATAGATACGGTATACTCAAGGATTTATAAGTGAGAAGGATTCGTGTCTGTCTCTTTACATTACTAAACACCACGCGAGACGCCTATGAACCGGGAATAAAAACCGTTTTTCTCAACAAATACTTGTCTTATCGAATCAAACGAAACACCATTGTAAAGTTTATTAAATTCCACGACGTTTATAACTTGCTTTAAAGACGGAATGTTTAGGGGATATGTCTTAAATTTTCGTTAAAAAAAATCGACAGCTCATGAAATGACAGCACCGCTTCAGAAAGTAAGATGGTAACCCTCGCACCCGCAAGCTACATCAAAGGCTGCGCCAGCGGATATCAAAGGAAAATCAGTCGTTGCCCAACGTCACGGTCAGTGCACAAACACAAAAGCGCCTGCCTTGGACTTCCCCAAAACCCAGTGTGACTTATCCTTCTCATATAAATCCTTGGGTATACTGTAAATATATTTTGTTAAACTCCGAAATTCAACACTGCACACTTAAAGTATACTAAATTCAATATTAAATGAAAAACCAATTTCTTTATTATTTGGTTTGGATCCTTCAATCACAGCATCTATGAGTGGCCTTGGCACTTTGATTTCTGTAGTACTGCCATTTCATCTCATAATTAACACCAGTCTTCCTTGACTATTACATGAAAAATACATATCACAGTATATAAATTCCATTTTGATGATATGTATTGAAGGAGCAACACCATACCCAGCCTTTGGCCAGGATGAACTAGCTGATAAAGTGATAGATGGATATCGCCTTCCTGCTCCACCCCACTGTAGTGAACAACTGTAAGTATATATAAGTAACTCCATTGTTGTAACTCTCATTGTAAGCTCACCTGTCAAAAGGTCAAGTCCAACATAGATATAGGGTCTTTTGCATTATTGAATATATACCTGGTAAATTATGCCTTTATCTCTCAGGTATGTAGCATTGTGTAAAACTACAAATATTTTATTTGTTTTTCTCTAAATAGGTATTCAGTGATGAGCCAGTGCTGGAACACTCTGCCAGAGAATCGTCCTGACTATGCCAATATTATGTCAGAGCTGACAAACTTGGCCCTGGAGGACTCGGCCCACATCTGTTTGGACAAACTACCCAGCTTTGCCAAGGCTCCGGAACAGTTCAGTGGCGAGGACTCGGACAGCCTTTAAAGATGATATTTGGTTTACTAGACTAGACAGTCTCTGAACATGACATATAGTTTAATAGACTAGATGTTAGACTAGATGTTAACAGATTCGTCTCACAATTTGCCTATCACTATCAAGTACAACATGACCTGTTTATGATCTCTAGTGTATGGCAGACTGCATAGTCACAGCACATTAATATTGTGACAAGTGGTGATCACTCCATTATATGGAATGTAATGGTTTCTTCAACCAATGGATTGTCTATGATGGACTTACCAGATTGTTAATCTGTTTATGGAATTTCACAGAAAAGTATATCATGCCTGCTACCTGTGCAGCAATATTGGACTATGGCATTATCTAACTTTTAGCGGGTCATTACTTTTTCTTCCACAAGGCATTATTGGTGATATACCTTCTAGACATGTACAGGGACCATTCTATTAGTCCTGAACCATAGAAATGGCTATTAGCATGACTCTTAATCACAGATGTCAAATTTCGATATCATAACACTATTTATAGTGTAGATTAGAGACCAAATATGAGTCTCAAAAACATAATTTTGTCAGTCATTACATTTACCTTGAAAGGTTCACATTAATAATACATAGTCAACTGTAGTTACATCTTTGTTATAACAGAGCAGTCAACCCTGTCTAGTCACCATGTTTTGAACCTTAGAAAAAGAGTTGAATACATTGTACCTATATATGCTGTAACAGCATACTGATATGCTAGTCTAATATTTCTCAATGAAAGGAACATTCCATATTTCTACATGATTGTATATAATATATATATTGGCTGTATATCTGACGATTGGTCTGTAGCTGAATCAATGTTATTTATGTATAACAGCTGGTATTGTTGGTTCATCTTTCACAACATTAATCATAGGATTTACATTGTATTGCATGTATATTTAAAGGAGTCTGTTATCTCAAAGTGAATAAGACAAAGGAGTATGTTATCTCAAAGTGAATAAGACAATTGAAAGATTCCTAGTTATCCAAACGACCAATGATAAGGCCATACACAAAAATGTTTGTGTTTCCGGTAACCCGACCGACCCTATAAAATCAGTGCCTACTCAAAAACTTTTTATCAGTTTTGTCCTCAAGCAAACAAATTACAACCTAAATTTTGTTTGGTTTTTCACAAAATCAGGAATTTTGGTAAAAATTCTGTAAATCTAAGAAACCAATAATCTGCTGAAATTCAAATCCATAGTTTATGTAAGGTTTACTGAAGTCTACTTCAGATTTTCACTGCAAGAAACTGGGATGAAGAGAAAAAAATATTTAAAAAAAAAAAAAAATCCCTACCTACCGACTCTTCATTTTTTAAGGGTGTTACCGGAAACAAGAATATTTTTTTTATTTGGCCCAACCAAGTACTTGTGTACAGTCTAGCCATCTCATTTTTAATTGGGAAGGACTACCGAAAATTAAAGTCTTAGTTATATGAATCTGAGGTGACAATTATTTAATTTTTCTGCATGCATAAATTCCACCAGCAAGTTTTCAGAAAACCAATTTCAGACTATTTGGTGACATTTTATTGCAATTTTTAACACCAATTGGTCAGATTGCTGTACAAAGTGATTCCCACATGCATGTTACGAAACTTTCGTTAATATAGAATAGATACACAGTATAGATTCACTCATCATTGTACATTTATGTGGTGTGATTTGTACTATGAAAACACATACTTTGTCCAGTTCATGTTGAGATGTTCTTTGGACATTTTATAGTGAATTACTTCTCACCAACGTTATAAACCATACTGTAAAGCATATTGAATTTTGAACATGTTAATATTTGTTTTAAAACTTAATCCACCAGAATTTTTGTTTAATATCTTTCTTATTTTTAGTTTATTTCCATTCAGGGTTTATCTCATAAATTGTGTAAATGGCTGACATGCAGGCAATATGTTTAAGAATGGTGGAGATGTTTGTAAACGCATTGAAATTTTAACCCTGAAAGGGAGATAACCAGTCGATGTAAGGGAGATAACTAGTCATGTGTAAATATTGAAAGTAGTCCTGGGAAGGGACATAACAAGTTCCATGTCTAGTCAAATGAAAGAGAAATAATAGTGCTATATTGAAACGTAAACAATGTATGCTGGATATTGGGAAATTACTAGTTCTTTGTAAAAATAGATTCTTAACATTGTGAGAGAAATTAGGTATCCAGTGCAAGAGAGTTAATCAGCCTCCCCTTAACTGGTCACTACACAAATATTCTGAGTTATCTGTCAGTTATCCCCTTACAATTATATTACATATGATATAAATGGATTTGTAAATATTAAGTAAATGGTTTTTAAAAACATTCAGTTTGGAATAGAATTCTATCTCCTTATCTGTTTCGTTCTAGTTGTGCTGGCAGTGCAGCAAAGCTTATAATGCTTTCAAATTGATTGAGGTAAAAATAATCTGTTTGTACTCATATTCCAGTAGCTAGAAAATCAATAATTTCCAACAGTCCGTCCAATGCCTGATTTTAAGATGTGTTAGCACTTTTATGTTTTTTCATTATATAGATAATAACATTGATAAAGAAGAAATGCTAATTAAAACTAAAAATCATGGTATTGAATATATAGTTAAACTCCATTTTTCTTTTAGCGTTCAACTAGTTCTTTGATACGTAATCATTTTTATATTACCTTTCAGTAATGATATAAGTATTTATAATAACATAAATATTACTGAGACCGAGTCCGACTATAAAATTGTTTGCTTGAATCAGGGTAATTTTTAGAGGAAATTAATGGCTGTGTTCCATTAAACGTGCTGTGGCTAATTATAAGTGGTTAAGATGTCCTGACACACCATCACAAGCCCTTCACCTCTGGGTCGCAAGTTCGAATCCCATGTGGGGCAGTTGCTAGGTACTGTCCGCTTGTCGGTTGTTTTCTTCTGGGTACTCCTGTTTTCCTCCCCCAATTAACAAACCTGGTACGTCCTTATATTACCATGGCTGTTAAGAAGAAAACCAACGTGTTTACATTACATAAGCGATAAGTACATGTATACTACAATAACCCCAGTATGATTATCAGAACTTCCTGAAAACAAACGTCTGAAACATTATTGATTAAATTCTTTATTTATAAAAGTGTAGTGTGACAATGTGTACAAATTCTACCAATTATTTCTGTTTTAAGGTGTTATCCATTGATATTGTTTCATTTTCTGATTAGTCTTGCTTACAAGTAGCCCTTTTTTAGTATTCTTATAGATGAACTTACATGTAGATAGGTGTATTTGATTAGTTGTTGTCTCAAAGCGGTATTAGGTAATTATTTGAAGCTTTTGGTTCTTAATTAAAAATATATGATAGATTTGCATTGCTCATGCAGGAAAAACATTTTTTTTTATTTATTTTTTTCATAAACATATGTTAAAAAGATGAATAAAATGAAGAATGATTTTGCCGTAATATAAAGACTTTTTGTATTGTTAACTTTTGAGTTGTGTAATATTAAATTGTGTTGCTTGCCAATGTTGTTTGCTCAATGAAAGACATATGTATCGTGTTCTACAATGTTTTATATTTCATTCAACCCATATCAGTAATTAAAGCCAGTTTGGTTCAACGCTGTAGAATATTTATTTTAAATAATTTAATCCACCTGTTACTTATTTGTTTAATTTTGTTGATCTGTTAAACTTTGTACTTATACATTATTATTTCATTGTTGATTCTATACATAAAATTATTCACTATGAATATAAAATAAATGTCAGTATAATAATTAAAGTGAATAGTCGGGCAAAGAAAACCAGTCTCAATGCGTTCATTGGCCTTCCAAAAGTTCTCACATATTAATACGACAGCCAAGTTCTGCCTACGTTTCCCAGTTCTGACCATTGAAATAAAGAAAAGTTGAAAGCAATGAAAGCGAGGCTGCGTGGAAATGTAACCAGGGACATAGTCAGCCGGGAGGACGTTTTAGGATTCCTGTACTTTAAATTAATTTCTACGTACGCAGACAGATTTTGACGAGATGAGAAATTATACTGGATACATTCACACCATTTTTACTGACTTTAGCCATCCTTACCGGACTGTTCACTTTAATGTAAAATTTCATATATTAATACCAAGGTAATGTACATTATTAATACCATTACACACACAATACTACTGGTAATTACTAATTAAAGTCAGAGACACTGATTAATCCTGGGGCTGCATTACTGTTCTTGAGGTTCATTTACTGGAGAATTCTCCATAGATTCAAGGTACTTTTACATTAAGTCCACTAAACTACATGTTAATTACATTGAATACCTGACTGCCATAATGATTTTGTTGATTATTTCCTTTATGTTATTTTTGTTAGAATTTTTTTATATTCTGTAACTTGTTTTCTTGATTATAATAATGATTTTGCCATTTATGTTCTTTTTGTTGGAATTTTTTTTATATTCTATAATTTTGTTTTGTTGATTATAATAATGATTTTGCCAATGTCCATAATGATATTGTTGATTTCCGTAATTATTATGTTTAGTTCCATAGAATTTGTTTGTTTTCTTTTCCTTTAAAAACGCTCCACCACTGACAAATGGTATTTTTTCTCTATCAAAAACAGGAGCAGACAAATTAGTATTTTTCTTCAGTTACAAATTAGAGATACTTTACAGCATTACCACCATTGAAAACTTTGAGCTTCTTATTTTACTTAAAGATAAAAATAATTAATTGCTTCCCGAAAGAAATATGTGACACTATGTCCTATATGGAATGAAGTACTAATTACGCATGCACCAAAAGCAAAAGAAATTATTTCATATTATTTTTGTGTTAATTTGAAATATGCATTATTAAACACCGATTACTGTTCAGATGATGAGTATTGTTGGCGGTGGTGCATCTTTAAAGTTGTTTACTACCGGTATTAGTTTCATACACATATTGATTGACCCTAGGTGACTGATGGCCAAAAATGGTCATTTGTCTGTAACCATCTTGCACTTGGATGTCTGTAAATAAAATATTTTGCAATAACTTAAATGAATCATGTGACAAGATATATGTTATCAAATGAGCATCCTCATTGCTAAATGTGTCTATATTGTAATATTGTTGGTTCCATTGAAATTTTAATCCATGACATTATAATTACGATCTCAATTAATACTAGTACCAGGTACTTTGTGAAAATGTAGTCGCCATATAATATACATTTGTATTCATCAATTATGGGCCTTTGTTGAGGTCAATATAGTGTTATACAGCCTTGGTAAATTAGTAGAATACATCTATGTTCCACCAGGGTAGTACAACACCATATCGACCAAGTTAAAGGTTGTTAATTTGTTTTATATAAGATATGGAGTTACTTTAATTAACAAATGTCAATAATAGAATCATCTGATGTGCATGTAATTAATTACCAGAGGAATGATGAACATTGGACACCACCCTGAGAAACTCAACGTTTGTGCAATGGAGTCCATAAGTGTATTATCAATCCTGTTGTGATGTGCCACAATCATAATATTGTCTCAGTATTTCTAAAAATGGAAACAATGAGTGATATGGTATCTGTATTAATTAGCTGATGAATAGTGGAAAATCAGAGGATATCCTATGAAAATTGATTGATAATTTCAATAATACATGTACATTGTATATGGTAAACCTTCGGTTCATTCGAACAAAATTAAATAAATATTGATGGACCAGTTCGAGGAAAAAATTGCGATTTAGAAATATCCCTGTTGAAATCGGTAAAATCAGTTTGAGTACCGACACTAGCTGCCATAAGCAATGTAAGGCAGAAAATCTATAGGAAAAGCACATATATTTTTTCGATTTACCTGAAAGATGAGTTCCTCGTAAACATGCATTTAATTTAAAATTACATAGCAGAAGCCACTCATATGTGCATGTGTACTTTTATGTTAATAATTTGACATGTTCAAACTATCTGAAATAGGTTAATTGTAAAATGTCAGTGTTTGAACTATCACTAGCTAAAAAATTGCTGTTTTTCTTGAAAAAATTACGTGTTTGAACTATTCGCGAGTTCTAATTAACTCGAGGTGATTCTAGTGAAAACCATAATCCAAATGCATTATAAAAATGTTTGAAACATTTTTTTTTAGTCTACATTGATCAAATTAATGTAAAATTTCATTCCAAGGAATTGTACTATTACAAGGTATGTAATGTTGATGTCGAGTCAATATTTCCACGCCAATGACTGCAGCTAACTTCTTGATTGAGTGCTGCTAACATGAAACTATACCAATATGTGACATGATCATGCATCAAATTATATCTTAACCTTATTTATAACCATGACATTAATGTTTCATTAATTAAATATTTTCTATGTCATGTGCACTTTTAATTAATGAACCATGAGTGTAAAAGCTTTGTGACATGTGACTTTTGGTATTACAGTGTATTATAAGTTTATTGAAGAAAAAAAACAAAAACAAAAAACCAGCCATGATAATTTTTCTTTATGTGACAAACTAAACATTTACATTTTTTTTTGCGTGTGTGATTGTGTGTGATTTAAAATTAATTGGGTGCTCTTTCCATATTACATTTCATGAGCAAAAAAAAAGATGAAACGAAAACTTTGAGATAGCTAGGTTTCATAAAAATACACAAAATATTACAATGACACTTTCACAAGTAAACACTTAAGATTTTGTGTCAATTGCAATTTATTTCCATTTTCTAATCTTGTGAAAATGTCAAAGATACCAGTAAATTTTCTGGACTCCTATATATATAGTCAGATTTTTTTTGTACTTGAAATCATGACACGACAAGTGTTAATGGCAATATTTATGATTTACATACTTTACATCCAATTATTGCTTCAAATTATTGTTTGTGTAAATGTTTTTTTTTCAGCTTTTTGTATTGTTATCTATAAATAAATCAATGTCTCTTTTTATCACTGTGTTAGTATTTATTTTATATTGAGTAAATGCTCACCATGGAAAGTCAGGTTATTGTGACAGTGGAAAATTATTCATGCTGGCATGGAAAGTTTCACTTATGTTACATATCAACAAGTGGGAATTTTACATATGAAAACCTTCACAATAGATTCACAGACCAATTTAAACACTAACATACTGCAAAAAGTTTGAGAGAAATGAAAATTATCTATGACATGAAAATATTTAAGTTTATATAGTATAAATAAATTATCTTGTTGACGCTCATACTGGATTGATTAACATCAGTGCTGCTTTATTAGACTCGATATAACAAATATTATTATATGTAACTTTCATTAAAACAATATTAAACAGTATTTAAAGTTTAATGTAGGCTTTATTTTACAAGAATAGTTTCAACCCAATAAGCGCCCCTCACCCTTTTTGAGCCCTCAATTTCAATTGCCTAGGCATAAATAAGGACCAAAACTACACAAAACTGTATAGATTTGCAGTAATTTTGTCTTATCAGCCTCTTTTCAAGCCCTAGGCGCTTTTTGGGTCGAATATGGTTCTTGGTATGTTAAAACAAATATTCATTTGATCATCATCAACATACATCATGAGGATTCAATTGTCTTTACACAATAGTGACAAACAAATCACCTTTTCAGTATTTGTTCAAGTTTTTTTTTCTTTCTAACCACTTTTCACAAACCATGAAGCTGAGAACCTGGCATACTTTATTGTAACTGCAGTATTTTCCTCAAGTTACTGACATTGCATTGCCTTCATTCTTTACAGTGTAGCTCACATCATGAAGAAATCATCAACTTCTTAGCGATAACAAATGAGCGCAGAGAACTGATATTAAAACAATTCTGCATTGGATGCCTGGATTTTGACACCCGAAAGTATGAAATCCTGTCGAAATCTGGCGCACTGGGGTTTTGTTCACCTTGTAGGGTGACAGTGGAGAAAAGCATATATACTAAACTGACAGAAAAATTGAGGGGAGATGTCTAGAAATCACGGAATAACCTTTCTTTGTGGATTCTTGCATGAGAATTATCTCAATAGAAATAGAGTGGACAATGAAATCATCATAATTATAAAGCAATACATTTAAAGGCCCACTACCTTTCCGAAACGGCTTTTAATTTTTGAAATGGGAATGTAAAACGAGATCGATAATTTTGTATAGTTGCAAAAGTTATTAACTTACCGTTAATACTACACGTATCATCGCCTTCTGAACAATTTGATTTAAATAAGTAAAACGTTAATTTTCATAACGCAGGTCGTCTTTATGTTTCCCGCCGTCGTCCTAAATACCGCCTGGTAGTTAACTATCACTGCGCCAGCGGCAAAACAGCGAAATGACTCTCAGCTGTTGTCATATATTACGCAGGAAATCTTGCATATGCTTGGTGTTGTAACCTCTTCTTAGGCCATCGATATGTATTTTCTTATGTTATTAATGTTTTTAATAAACCTTTATATTTTGCTCCGGAAAGGTAGTGGGCCTTTAAACAATGAGAAGTTTGCACAGTTCAAATGATTCGACTGAACTAAGTCTTCCCATCGGTTATGTTATTTTTTTCATTATATTGTACAGATCAGGTTTATATCTTAAAGGCCCACTGCCTTTCTGGAGCAAAACTTTAAAGGTTTCTTAAAAACATTAATAACAAAAGAAAATATATATCGATGGCTTAAGATGAGGTTACAACACCAAACATATGCAAGATTTCCTGTCTAATGTACGTTAATAGTGGAGATTCATTTCGCTGTTTTGCCGTCTGGCGCAGTGATAGTCAAGTATATACCGCGCGGCATTTAGGACGACGGCGGGAAACATAAAACGACCCACGTTATGAAAATTAACATTTTATTTATTCTAATATAAACAGTTTCGAAGGTGATGATAAGTGTGCTAGTAAACGTATAGTTAATAACTTCTGCGACTCTACAAAATTATTGATCTCGTTTTACATTCCTATTTTAAAAATCAAAAGCTGTTTCGGAAAGGTAGTGGCCCTTTAAGCATCATTCTCATCCATCAGAGTTACTTCCCTTCATTTCACTCTGTCTGTTGGTATAGCGATAGCTTGACAGCCGATGGGTGCCGAGAATGTTTAGCATTGACTTCCTTATATTTCAAATAGGGAAGATAAAGAAGTAAAACTTAAATTTGAAAATGAATGGAGATTAAATGGGAAAAACTAATCCAGATATATTTGTACTTTGTCACACATTTACTTTATTATGCCTTTTAATCCATATTTTTTTCCAATCCCCCCCCCCCCATTTTACAGTAACGTTATGTGTGTAACGTGTTATGTGTTCTTCTTCTTCTTCTTCTTTGGTGAGTCACCAGCCGTCAATAGTGACGATTTTAGGTGAGTGATTGGCTCAGTGGCGTGGGGGAAGGGGTTATATACAGTGCTTTTTTTTTTTTTTTGTGCTGGAATAGATAAAAGTAGATAGGTTAAAATCATGATAAAAAATGAGGTGTTTATTTGTGAGTGGGGGCTTCAAGGGCTACGTTGCTCTCCATCTGTTTTTCATATGTTTACGCAGGAAATCTTGCATATGTT
>SAYR01058937.1:2870239-2925308 GCA_004382745.1 Argopecten irradians irradians | reverse complement strand
GCTACGTTGTTTATGTTTGTCTTGAAGCCCTCCAGTGTTAGTGTTTTGTACTGTTGCCAAGAGAGAGATTCCAGTATAGTGATGGTGTGTGGGAAAAAGGAGTACTTAAATGTTCCTTTGTGGCGGCGATGTGTCTGTATGCATAGGGATGTGTGTGTCTAGTGCGGGTGTCTACAGGTTGTTAGGTATTTGTTCTGGGTTGATGGCAACGAGATGGTGTGTGATTTTTTGTATAAGAGAGGATGAGTCGTGATTTGTAGACGGCGTGTTTGTAGTGTTGGCATTGGAGTTGGTGTATAACATGTCTGAGACTGAAGAAGTGTTATGATACCTGTTTTGTACATATCTTGCTGCTCTGCGTTGAAAGGTGTTAGTGTGTTTGATAGTATATTGAGTGTATTTGTATATATTGTATTGAATGAAAATCATGAATAAAAAAGTAATTATAAAAAAGGTATATACGCGTTTTATTATGTGGATTATATTCCCCCTATTCACCAACACATTTACCGGGCGCTAACAGTCCCATTAGCTGTGTACCAGACTGTAATTACGCTATCGCTCAGTATGTGTATTGAACCCCAAATATCGTGACGTAGTGCGCATACCAAGGACGCTACTTCGTGTTGTGGCCAGTTGTGGAGGAAAACAGTGGACTTCTGTTTTTATCGTTTATATACAGGTAACACGGATTGGTGTATGGCTTTGCTTCGTTTTGTAATACCATACAATACCATCTTAAAAAGAAGTAGAAATCTACATGATCTGTACTGTATGGATATATCCCAAACTGTTAATGTTTGCAGCGGGTGAGAGAGATACTCCACATGCGTGTGCATCTGGTTTTGGAAAAATACAATGTCCTACCCCTACTATAACATATAGTAGGGGTTGGTTATCATATTTTTTATCAAACCAGAAGCAGACGCCTGTGGATACTCCAACGATGTTAGAAGTATAGAAGGACGAGACACTTTTGATCATTACGTCGTGTCGTCTTTTCTCAATATCGAGATCTAATACGATTGGATTAGTGGAAGAGAGAGAGAGAGAGAGTGGAGGATGTGGTTTAGTCGCGCGCGTTTCGAGTGCGGATCTGAATGCTCGATACTGCTACAATGAACTACATTATTTTCCATGTGGTTCCAATCTAATATAGTTTAATAGAATATGATTTAATTTTTCTGTCAAAGAGTATCATACAGTAATTCATTATATCAATGAAAGTTTTATTCATTGTCAAATGACTCTCTGTAACGTTACATACCAATCTGGCAATTGTATGTACATCTGTACAGTAGTGATATACAGTACATGTACATTTTCGTAGAGTCAGTACGTACATATAATGGCACAATACATTAACCATATGACCTACACATGTACAGTGGCCTACCACCAGGGTTGAGTTTGAATCTTTGTGGCCAGTGGGGACAGTTGCCACCAGTTCAATTCAGTTCAGTTCATATGCAGTCTTCAAGAAATCTTTGCAGGCATGTGAATTGTTTCAGATATTTTTCCTTGAACTGCCTTCAGTTTTACTATGAAGATAGTGAGTCCAAGTACATGTACTATATAGGCTCTGACAATTATTCAATGTCATTAAAAACAATTTGAATTGAACGTTTATATATGTCCTTGACTGCACAAGTCTAGGTGTGTTAACAACTTTTTAATGGGAAATTTATTATTTTACAAGAAATATTCATAGAGAACACACTGTGTTGTTGTTGAAAGAGATTACTACATCATACATAGCTGACCAAACATTTTCAAATGGACACTAATGGAGAAGCGAAACAGTGACTCCATGATGCAGCAGGCTCAACACATCTGGTCAATGCTGGATGACATGGCCAACTCTGATCCAAAGGCGTATTAAAAACTTCATAGATAAACACATCAAGGAGGGACAAGAATTTATAAGTCTCACCGAGTCCTCACATGTGTGTTCAGACCATGCTGGTAAGTACTAGAAACAGATTGATGCCAGCTCAGCAGGGTAAACGTGGAAAAGCTGATCCATTAATATTATTTTATGCTTGCATTAATGACTTACTTATGTTATTGCATGGTGTAGAAGTCGGACCAAAACAAATTGTCTGTAATATCTTTAATACCCTATGTACTGACAAATGACCTTTTGCAAAGATTTTTTTTTTGTCATTTGCCATAAATAGTCATTTTTATATTTAATTTCATACAAGAGAACTTTGTATTTATTGTATAGTTACCTGACAGAAAGTCGTTCTTTATCAACTTTTGCTCCTGGCCACGGGTTCCTGTACCTAAATCCCCGGAGGATGCTGTTCCTGTTACTGGGACTGACATCACAGAAGGCCGAGATAAGCACGGTAATTGGTTAGCAATCTTGTGTTTTTCTATACATTTAATTTTTGAAATGATTTATTTGAGTTAAACCTGTGAACTGTGACCTTCAAGGAACCAAATGGCTATGGTCACAGATGACAGGTGATCTCTGAAAGCACAGGTTAACTATACATGTAGATTAGGAAGAGCGATTTCATGGTCACATGTGATATGTACAGGTGTTTGCTTCATACAAGTTTTTGATCAAATGATGCTGTATGTATGCCTCTTGTTTTCGTTCTATTTAACAAAGTTCATTTATTCCAAGAAGAATGATAACAAATTAAAGTTTCAAAAGGTGGTATATATCTTACAAATGAATGAATTATATGTAAAACAATTCTTCTTTGAATGTATGATGAATTTGTCAGAACTGACCTGCTGTGTTTTCTGATATAATATAGTCTAATCTTTTATAACCCAGTCATTCTGTAAAATCTTGCATCTGATTCAATATTGTTTCTGTTGTTACTACGTGTTCGGTAGGGAAAGTGAAATATGATGTAGAGAAAAATACTGATTCAGAATTTTATTTTCATGGGTAGAAATACTAGTTATGGTCTCAACTGTATATTTTATTGTTTATTTTCAGGATTTATGCGATGACATCATGTGCAATCCAACCCAAAAGTTATTGAAGAATACGGCCATGACACCAAGTCTTTAGCAGATCGCGTGAGACACTTATCAATCTAGCTATTGATTTCATTCAGCATCAAGCACAAAGTGGAACTCTCCAGAAACTTTCATGTGCTACCACAGGATATTAAACACAAGGGGGAGATAACTCTTCTCCATCAGAGTTTTTTCGAAAAAAGACACAAAGCAGTGAGCAGCAATTTGAGGAACAGTTATCAGAACTGGAAACAAAAGTTTTGGGCCATTGGCTGCTGCGTGCAAAAAATTCCTTATTAAATAAATTAGCAAATTTATCACACAGAAGAAAACAAGAATTCAAAAAAGTCAAAATGTGAATGGTATGGGAACAACATTATGACTCTCCAACTATCAAAATGCCAAATCAGACAGAAGTGAAAAAAGTTGGAATTATTTGAAGGAAATTCCCACACAATGTAATTCCAAACTGATTTGTCCTGTATATACAAATGGATTCTGTACGGGACGAGAGTGGGGATATGGTGTGGTAACCTTATTTTAGGTCATCGGTATGCATTTCTGATGTTATTAATGTTTTTTAAGAAACCTTTATATTTTGCTCCGGAAAGGTAATGGGCCTTTAAGCATTGACTCCCTTATATTTCAAATAGTGAAGATAAAGAAGTAAAACTTAAATTTGAAAATGTATGGAGATTAAATGGGAAAAACTAATCCAGATATATTTGCACTTTGTCACACATTTACTTTATTATGCCTTTTAATCCATATTTTTTTCCAATCCCCCCATTTTACATGTATGTGTGTAACGTATTATGTGTTAGTGTGTTTGAGAGTATATTGAGTGTATTTGTATATATTGTATTGAATGAAAATCATGAATAAAAAAGTAATTATAAAAAAAAGGTATATACGCGTTTTATGATGTGGATTATCTCCCCCTATTCACCACACATTTACCGGGCGCTAACAGTCCATTAGCTGTGTACCAGACTGTAATTACGCTATCGCTCAGTATGTGTATTGACCCCAAATATCGTGACGTAGTGCGCATACCAAGGACGCTACTTCGTGTTGTGGCCAGTTGTGGAGGAAACAGTGGACTGTCTGTTTTTATCGTTTATACAGGTAACACGGATTGGTGTATGGCTTTGCTTCGTTTTGTAATACCATACAATACTATCTTAAAAAGAGTAGAAAATCTACATGATCTGTACTGTATGGATAACGCCGCTATATCCCAAAACTGTTAATGTTGCAGCGGGTGAGAGAGATACTCCACATGCGTGTGCATCTGGTTTTGGAAAAATACAATGTCCTACCCCTACTATAACATATAGTAGGGGTTGGTTATCATATTTTTATCAAACCAGAAGCAGACGCCTGTGGATACTCCAACGATGTTAGAAGTATAGCACGACGAGACACTTTTGATCATTACGTCGTGTCGTCTTTCTCAATATCGAGATCTAATACGATTGGATTAGTGAGAGAGAGAGAGAGAGAGAGCGCGAAGGATGTGGTTTAGTCGCGCGCGTTTCGAGTGCGGATCTGAATGCCTCGATACTGCTACAATGAACTACATTATTTTCCATGTGGTTCCAATCTAATATAGTTTTATAGAATATGATTTAATTTTCTGTCAAAGAGTATCATACAGTAATTCATTATCAATGAAAGTTTTATTCATTGTCAAATGACTTCTGTAACGTTACATACAATCTGGCAATTGTATGTACATCTGTACAGTAGTGATATACAGTACATGTACATTTCGTAGAGTCAGTACGTACCTATATATGGCACAATACATTAACCATATGACCTACACATGTACAGTGGCCTACCACCCAGGGTTACGAGTTTGAATCTTTGTGGCCAGTGGGACAGTTGCCACCAGTTCAATTCAGTTCAGTTCATATGCAGTCTTCAAGAAATCTTTGCAGGCATGTGATTGGTTCAGATATTTTTCCTTGAACTGCCTTCAGTTTTACTATGAGATAGTGAGTCCAAGTACATGTACTATATAGGCTCTGACAATTATTCAATGTCATTAAAAACAATTTGAATTGAACGTTTATATATGTCCCTTGACTGCACAAGTCTAGGTGTGTTAAACAACTTTTTAATGGGAAATTATTATTTTACAGAAATATTCAGAGGACACACTGTGTTGTAGTTGAAAGAGATACTACATCATACATAGCTGACCAAACATTTTCAAAATGGACACTAATGGAGAAGCGAACAGTGACTCCATGATGCACCAGGCTCAACACATCTGGTCGATGCTGGATGACATGGCCAACTCTGATCCAAAGGCATATAAAAACTTCATAGATAAACACATCAAGGAGGGACAAGAATTTATGTTTCCACCGAGTCCTCACATGTGTGTTCAGACCATGCTGGTAAGTACTAGAACAGATTGATGCCAGCTCAGCAGGTAAACGTGGTACAAGCTGATGCACTAATATTATTTTATGCTTGCATTAATGACTTACTATGTTATTGCATGGTGTTTAGAAGTCGGACCAAAACAAATTGTCTGTAATATCTTTAATAGCCGATGTACTGACAAATAACCTTTTGCAAATTTTTTCTATGTCATTTGCCATAAATATTAATTCTTATATTTAATTTCATACAAGCAAACTTTGTATTTATTGTATAGTTACCTGACAGAAAGTCGTTCTTTATCAACTTTTGCTCCTGGCCACGGGTTCCTGTACCTAAATCCCCGGAGGATGCTGTTCCTGTTACTGGGACTGACATCACAGAAGGCCGAGATAAGCACGGTAATTAAGTAGCAATCTTGTGTTTTTCTATACAATTAATTTTTAAAATGATTTATTTGAGTTAAACCTGTGAACTGTGACCTTCAAGGAACCAAATGGTTATGAACTTATGGTCATATAGGACAGGTGATCTCTGAAAACACAGGTTAATTTTATATGTAGATTAGGAAGAGCGATTTCATGGTCACATGTGATATGTACAGGTGTTTGCTTCATACAAGTTTTTGATCAAATGATGCTGTATGTATGCCTCTTGTTTTCATTCTATTTAACAAAAGTTCATTTATTCCAAGAAGAATGATAACAAATAAAGTTTCAAAAGGTGGTATATATCTTACAAATGAATGAATTATATAAGTAACAAATCCTTCTTTGAATGTATGATGAAATTTGTCAGAACTGACCTGCTGTGTTTTCTGATATATATAGTCTAATCTTTATACCCAGTCATTCTGTAAAATCTGATTTCAATATTGTTTCTGTTGTTACTAATGTATCGGTAGGGAAAGTGAAAATGATGTAAGAAAAATACTGACTCAGAATTTTATTTTCATGGGTAGAAATACTAGCTATGGTCTCAACTATTGATTTTATTGTTTATTTTCAGGATTTTATGCGATGACATCATGTGCATTCAACCCAAAAGTTATTGAAGAATACGGCCATGACACCAAGTCTTTAGCAGATCGTGAGACACTTATCAATCTAGCTATTGATTTCATTCAGCATCAGCACAAAGTGGAACTCTCCAGAAACTTTACATTGCTACCACAGGATATTAAACACAAGGGGGAGATAACTCTTCTCCATCAGAGTTTTTCGAAAAAGACACAAAGCAGTGAGCAGCAATTTGAGGAACAGTTATCAGAACTGGAAACAAGTTTTGGGCCATTGGCTGCTGGTGCAAAAAATTCCTTATTAAATAAATTAGCAAATTTATCAACAGAAGAAAACAAGAATTCAAAAAAGTCAAATGTGAATGGTATGGGAACTACATATGACTCTCCAACTATCAAAATGCCAAATCAGACAGAAGTGAAAAAAGTTGGAATTATTGAAGAAATTCCCACACAATGCAATTCCAAACTGATTTGTCCTGTATATACAATGGATTCTGTACGGGACGAGAGTGGGGATATAGATCATGTCATTGTGAAGATTCAGTTACCAGGAGTGAAGATTGTGAACGACTGTGAACTTGATATATCAAAGGTAAAAAAAAAACGTGTAAACTATTTATTTCAACAAAAATCTGTTTTAGTTTTGTGTATTATCTCTGACATTCAATTTCTAATGTTTCAGAACAAATTTTCATATATATGTAAAATATCTTATGTTTTCTCAATTACATGTGAAAAAATGAAGAAAAGCAAGAAAATCAAGGAATGAAATAATTCTTTTACTAGTATATATTTATTTCACACTTTGGACATCTCTCTGAAAATACACAATAAAGCTGTATAAAGGTAATTTTTCATTCATATCATGTGTGAAATATTATCCAGATTTCATACCTAGATTTGTAAGTATATGTCTGACAGACATTTATAGGTTAAACGGTTTATAAATTTTATATTTCTGAGAGAGCATATTTCAGCTAGAAATACAATGAGATGTTCGATGTTTCAGGATGACCTCCAGCTGACAGTAGAGAATCGTTATGACCTACATCTGCTTCTCCCTTGTCAGATAATGGATGATGACGCTGTAGCAAAGTTCAGCAAAAAAGCCTCCACATTGACCATCACCCTACCATCAGCTCACAAATCATGACAGTGAAACTGGATTCTGTGTGTCATATTCTAAAGGGAAGGAACTCTGATAGAACATTATGTCCTGTGTCATTTATCCTAATATTCATCTTCATTAATTCAAACATATATTTCACGACAATCATGTCTTTTATATTCTTTCAGAATTGAACAAATTTTTAATGTGTGACCACCATTATTTCTTGATTTTTGAGGCTTGCTGTTAGCATATATTGTTTCATGGGTCAGGCAAAGTTGTTTCGATAGTGTGATTTTAAAACAAGCATAGAAGAATTGTTTTGTTTGTCCTAAGGACCAACTTCTTAAGTCACATCACAGGTGACAGCTGATATTTCATATCAAATTTTTGATTGAAATGATCTTAAAGACATCTGGGGGCAGATCTGTTCAGTTACATTACATTGAAATGTTATTTTCAACAGTTCAAATTTTGTCTATGCAGATGGGGTTTCCCATTTGGGTTTTTTTCCTGTTGGATTTTGTCCTTTTCCTGATGAATTTTGTCCTTTTGTTCTGATTCTGATAGATTTCGTCCTGAAGCTTTAAGTTTTACTAGATCCCAAGGGACGGAGCTCAATTAAACCATGCCACAATTATTATTTTCTTAAAGGATTTTTCCTGGTGGATTTTGTCCTTTGTTCTGAAGTTTTCCTGGATCCTAAGGGACAGAGCTCAGAAGGGAAATATAATAAATCAATAACATAACTAGTGATACATTCTAATGATGTTTACATCACCAAAGATTTTAAAATCAATTGTCTACATGAAATGAGTAAAAAAATCTAATGAATTCTTTTTGGTAATGAAGCTATGTACTTAATTTATTTGTTATTACTTGTCAATCAATTTTGTGTATGTATTATTTATTAATAAATCAATACCATGCCTAAAGGATTTTTTTCCTGAAGATTTTTTTCCCTATTGGTTTTTCCATTGGACCTGATTCTGATTGATTTTCTTTTGACCTGATCCTGATGGAATTTGTCCTTTTGTCTTGATCCTGATGGAATTTGTCCTTTTGTCTTGATCCTGATGGATTTTGTCCTTTTGTTACCTGATGGATTTTGTCCTTTTGACCTGATAGATTTTGTACTGAAGTTTTCCTGGATCCCTAGGGATTGAGCTTAAATTAACACTATGTACTTCTCCGGAATTTCATTCCCAGATGGCCATTCATTATATCTGTATGATGCATAACATGGACGAGGGTTACTATGCCGTTTTATCAAAGTGTTTGTAAGTTTCCAGCGTAAACTTATAGCAGCATATTTTGTGCCATATCAGACAGGGAAAAAATAAATAAATAAGCGCAATACTTTTATGAGTAAACGTAATATGCTAGCAAATAATCACAATACTTTTGCAAAAAAAAAACCCAAAAAACAAACAAACCCAAACATGTTTACAAATAAATGAACCTAATCTTTTACGAATAATTTATCAATCAACGAAATAAGATCCTTTTGTCTTTTGATGTCTTCCCACATCATTACAATCGTTACTTGTCTTCTATATCATACTCACAATCGAGAGCATAACATATTTTATCAAACCTTAGACAAATACATTTCTTATTGGTGCCTCGTGCACTAGTAAATACTTGTGT
The DNA here is from genome assembly GCA_004382745.1 of Argopecten irradians irradians. NCBI lineage: Eukaryota > Metazoa > Mollusca > Bivalvia > Pectinida > Pectinidae > Argopecten > Argopecten irradians. The sequence goes on along the minus strand of SAYR01058937.1, from coordinate 2,916,147 downwards.
TTTTACATCTTCCACTGTGTCCCATTTGGCTACTCCGTCACCGGAGGGATATGCTCCGACATTAGCGTAGTCCACTAGAGAAAGATTAAAAATACACAACTGATTAAAATATAGTATATCTTTGTTAATCATGAAAATAGAGGATATTCCTTATTTCTTGATGAATAGCAGGTATAATTCATCTAATGGGATGGAAACTACGAAAATAACCGGCTATATAAACAGTTTTCTATTATTTGCTCTCACGAAAATTTTTTTAAAAAAATCGTAGTTTCCACCCTATTCAACAAGGTAACACTCATTTTTGAGAGAATACAGTAATATGCATTTTAATCTATTGGCATGTATCTGCCAGTATGTTACTGAAGATTGCAATCTTTAATCTTTCTCTGTGAGTTCAAATTCGCCAGTCGTCCATCGTTTAATTGATATTCACTTTCTGCCTCGTTGTCGAGTAGATATCGGAGGACAGAAAGTACAAAATATAACCCATCAAAGTCGTCAACAGTTTTGTTAACAAATGGTGCCTTTAACTAGAACACAAATGTGATGTCCACTGCATGGCCAATCTGATACAAGAGGTGTCCGCGCACTCATTTATTTGACACCTTTTGACAATCGACTATTACAGATCACAAACTAAATATTTCAGCAGTTAATCATATAAACAAGTATGAATGTATGTATACCAAATGTCGCATCTATTGAAAAACTGTACCATCTGGTCGAAAATAGAGTTGGTAGCGGTCATGTATTTTGTCGGAAATTAGTATCGTTCAAAAATGAAATGTTACATTCATTTCTATTAGTTAGAAGTTTAAGGTTATCTTTAGACTGAAATATTTGTACGTCGAGTATTATGACTTCATACAAGATGAACGTTTTCAAATGAATTAAAAGAGGCAGTCATTGGCCAATCAGATTAAAATACAGATCACCATTACACACTACGTAACCCCATAACGTAGTGTATAATGGTGATCTGTATTTTAATCAGATTGAGTCATTGGCCTAACTTCAACGATGTAGACATATAGATTTCCCTAGTACCCTTACATCAACTAACTATATTGAACTATAAATTGCCATACTCTTACATCAACTATGTTAAACTATAGATTGCCTTACATCAACGATGTAGAAGTATGCATTGCCCTACCTTTACATCAACGATGTAGAACTTTCAATTGCCCTATTATTACATTAATGATATGAAACTAGAGATTGTCCTACTCTTATATCAACGATCTAGAACTATAAATTGCCTTACCCTTACATCAACGATGTAGAACTATAGATTGCTCTGCCCTTACATCAACGATGTAGAAGTAAAGATTGCCTTATCCTTACATCAAAGTTGTAGAACTATGCATTGCCCTACCTTTACATCAACGATGTAGAACTACTGATTGCCCTACTCTTACATCAACGATGTAGATATATAGTTTGCCCAACCCTTATATAAACGATGTAGAACAATTGATGGCCCTACACTTAAATCAACGATATAGAACTTTAAAATTGCCTTGCCCTTACATCAACGATTTAAAACTATAGATTGCTCTACCCTTACATCAAAGATGTAGAAATACAGATTGCCCAACCCCTACATAAACGATGCAGAACTATGCATTACCCTACTCTAACATCAACAATGTAGACCTGGAGATTGCCCAACCCTTATATCAACGACGTTGAATGACAGAAATACGCCCTGCGTTTAGGCTAGAATCCCAGGGAGATATTTAATAGATTTACAACAATTAAATTATCTATATTCTTCAATCATATAAATAATTGAAATATTTAATAATCATATCATTAACCTTTGCCTCTGAATCATTGATTAAAATATTTTCTTTTCCACCTTGAATTCAATGTTGATTTTCAGTTAAGAAATAATTAAGACATATACCAGACCAAACTGAAACATATTATCCAGTTTACAAATAAGACAAGAATTGTTCCTATTGAATATATTTCCTTATTCCAAAACATTCTCTGATACAAAAAGAGTCGCTACACGCATTCATAGTCTAATAGTACGTGTATATTTACTCCTTTACCAGACTCTGTTGATAGGAGATCAATGCTTCTAATCAATAATTTACGTTTTAAAAGTTTTGTATGGTTAAAAAAGGCGTTACTAGTAAGTATATTTTTTCTTTGATGTAAATACAACAGGGTCGTCTTAATACCATAAGCGTGTGAACAAAGCATTTGTACATTAATGATTTAGAAAATGTTTTACATCGTAGTACGTTATTGGCAAACAATGACCCAGATATAATTGGTATACCAATAAAAGGATAAAGATAAAACAATGCTCAAAATATGACATTATGTTGTTTTAAAAGTTTTCGACGTCCGAACATGGCCATATATGGTAGCGTAACATGAAATATTTCGTTAGAAATTTCATATTTAATGTGTTTGTGTCCTTAAAATACCAAAATACGTAAGTATGTGGAAAAAAGTAAGTTAAAATCGGTCCTAGATATGAATAATAGCTTTTGATTAAATCAGTTCAAATTAAAACATGCCATGTATGTTTATACTGATGTTATAATAACATAGTTTTTGAAACTCTGTGCATGCAAACATGCTTTATATCACAACTGACAACTGACCGCCATTGAAGTAACGCTTGTTGCCGGACGTAAGTCTTACTAGAAGGTTTGTTACCCCTACCAGGAGGCCTTATGAAATATCTAAATCATATAATTTATTTTCGGGTTGACTTTTCATTATAAATTTTGTGGCATTATTACATAAAGAATGTGGGATTATACTTGGAAATTATGAATGTTTTAATGAGGCATTTGTGCAAAGATCTTTTTTTTTGTAATAGTTTTATTTTTCCGGAGTATCATTTCACCAATGCAGTAAATATGATTACATGTGCTCATACATGCACTTTCACAACTACATTCAAACTTCCATAATCTTAATTATTTGGTTTCAGAAAATATTCAACATCATTATACCTTTAAATGTGTAGTAACAGGTCATATATGTATTATGTTAGTGTAGTGTTACTTTAAGTTACTTTAGGCGGCCATGATGAATAAACACCGGATTGAACTAGCTTTGGTGTTCTTCTTGTAACACTGACGACGAGGCGGTAGACTGTTAAAAATCTGTATCAGAAGATTAACAGAGAACCCAGAGAATTTCACCCGGAATCAGAAGTATGAGTTCAATACATTGAAAGATTAGAACATAATTTCACGGCGAACGATATTGCCGAGGGTGCAAAGAAAAAAGCCATTCTATTAACAGTATGTGGATCGAAAACGTACAAACTTATGAGTAGTTTGTTGGCTCCCACAAAACCAGGGGAATAGACGTTCAAGGAGTGAAAAGAACTCATTCAGAATAATCATGACCCAACCCCATCAGAGACTGTTCAACGTTTCAAATTCAATAGGAGATTCAGAAATACCGGGGAGACGGTAGTGACATTTGTGTCGGAACTCCGTAGACTGTCAGAGCATTGCAATTTTGGAACAACTTTAGAGACGTTGTTGCGTAATAAGTTATTGTGTGGGATAAATAACAGGGGCGTAGGAAGCGGGGGGGGGGGGTTGCAGGGGGGAGGCAAACGGGTCTTTTTGCCCCCCCCCCCATCGCCGACTGAAATTTTCTAAAAATGCTTATTTGAAAGAAAAAAAGGGTCCTCCTGCACATTTTTCATACTTCATTCTAGAAAATTTTCCGCTGCGCGGCGCATTTCCTAAAACGTTCAAGCACATAATGTCAAACCTTAAATAGTAAAATATCAATACACACGAACTAGGCTAAAATGTCCATCAAGGGATTATATGGACTATTTAAAGATGTCTCTTAAAAGATCAATTTGTTTATATGTCTTAGCGAGACAATTAATTCATTTTTTCATGTTACACAAGATTGTGCCGATGGTGTGAAACCGGTAATTTTATGACGACACTATTATCATTTCTAAATGCAGACAGCCTTAAATCGAAAAATTACCATGTTAAGAACGCTAAAATTATAATCATTAAAATACATCGTAAAACTCATCTCAGCCATTTTAGATCGTAGTTTTTGCCCGGATGAGGTCTATACGATGCTTCACGCAAGTCATTCAAAGGATGCTTACATGGCAAAGATGCAACTTGAAAACAAGTCCATAGACATTGGAATAGATACGGAATCTTCACTGTCAGTGATCAGTCAAGAAGACTCTAAATGAAATGTGGACCAGGGAGTTGAGACCAAGGTGCAACCATATGACCGGAAGTTTAGAACATATTTGGGAGAGCCCATACCTGTTGTCGGTAAATATTTAGTCTCAGTTGTTTGCAATATTCAAAGCAAGAACTTGCCCTTAGTGATAGTGGAATGGGAAGGAAGGCCCAAGTTTAATAGGTAGCGACTGGCTTCAGAAACTAAAGCTGGACTGGTCTGAAATATTCTACACTAAACTCCATTCAGGAACAACCCCAGAAGAGGTGGACAGAGTTCTGGAGAAAATGGAGATGCATTCAATGATGGTCTTGGTACAGTGAAAAGAATTAAGGCCGAAATATATGTTGACGAGCAAGCAACACCTAAATATTTCAAGGCAAGGTCCGTGCCGTACGCGCTCCGTGAAAAATTGAAGAGGAGCTGAGTCGTTTTGAACGCAAAATAACGATTGAAGCCGTGCGATTCTCGGAATTGGCGGCACCCATAGTACCCAAAGTAAAGAAGGATGAATCAATCCGCATCTGTGGATATTACAAAGTTATTGTCAAAACTAGACAATTACCCAATACCCAAAATTGAAGATCTGTACGCCACACTGAGCGGAGGAAGTGAGTTTACAAAGTTGAACCTTAGCCAAGCATGCAAGCCACTTGAACTTGATGAGGACTCGAAACAGTATGTTACAATGAATACTCACAAGGGATTGTATCGTTACAATCGCCTTCCCTTAGGAATGTCGTTAGCACCTGGAATTTTCCAGCGTACAATGGAAAACCTGCTTCGTCATGTTGAAGTAAGAGTAGATGACATTCTCATCACAGGACGAATAGAGGTCCTGCGTAGGATAACAGTGACAGGTATCCGTCTGAAACAGTCAAAATGCATTTTTCTGGCAAAGGAAGTTGTCTATTTGGGTCACCGGCTCAGAGTTCAAGGTCAAGGCAATCGGCGATATGCCTGCACCTACAACAGTGAAAGAACTTCAGGCGTACCTGGGAATGTTAAATTTTATAGTCGGGTTTTGCCAAACTTATCAACAGTACTAGCACCACTACATGAGTTACTGGTGAAGGGCACAAAATGGGCTTGGACAAAGGACCAGGAGGAAGCATTCCGAAAGTCAAAACAGCTGTTATTGTCGGCGGATCTATTGATACACTTTGACTCGTCCAAAGAAATTGACTATGCTGCGATGCATCACCCTACGGTGTCGGTGCTGTACTCGCTATAAAGATGGAAAATGGTTCAGAAAGACCGGTTTGTTACGCTTCGCATACACTGTTTCCAGCGGAGAAAAAATATTTACATTTGGAGAAAGAAGGACTTTCATTTTTGGAGTGGAAAGTTTCACCAATACTTGTATGGCAACCATTTTCTACTATACACAGATCATAAATCCCTTGCTTGGTTTATTGAAGGAAGATGGGAGGATTCCAGAAATGGCCGCTGCCAGAATACAGCGGTGGGCCTTAATACTGCACGCTTATATATAAGAGGAATGACATAAAAACTATGCAGATGGACTTAGTCGACTTCCTGTTGAGGAGAAATTTGTGGAACCCCCTGTTCCAGGAGAGATTAACATGGTCATAGAACAGTTGGATCAGTCAACCATAAAGCCGATGAAATTAAACAATGGACCAGTAAAGATCCATTGCTCGCACAGGTGGTCAGCTACGTCAAATCTGCATGGCCAAAGAGAAGTCCAGATGTGTCACTCAGACCGTTTTTCAGTGTTCGATCAGAGTTGAGTGTCGAGGATGGTTGTTTATTTTGCGGTAGTCGGGTTGTGATTCCACTCAAGGGACATGCTCAAATACTACAAATTCTGCATGAAGGACACCCAGGCACCAACAGAATGAAAAACCTTGCAAGATCACATGTGTTGTGGCCTAAGATTGATTCAGACATTGAAAAGGAGATAAAAAAACTGTAGTTTATGTGAGTTAAACAGAAAACTTTCAGCAGAGGTACCCTTGCACCCATGGGAATTTCCCAGTAGGCCGTGGTCTAGGATTCACATTGATTACGAAGGTCCATTCATAGGGATAATGTTTTTGGTCATAATTGATGCAATGGAAGGAAGTGTTCCAAATGAACACTTCAACATCAACCGCGACCATCGAGATACTTCGATTTACATTCGCGACACATGGGTTACCTGAAACAATCGTCAGCGCAAATGGCACTTGCTTTACCAGTCAGAAATTTCAGACATTTATGTTCGAAAACGGTATTCGACATGTTAGCAATGCACCATTTCACCCCGCGTCAAACGGAATGGCGAAACATACAGCCCAGACGTTAAAGGACGGACTACGAAAACAAACAGATGGTACAGTTGAATAGAAATTAACACGTTTTCTGTTAGCTTACCGGATTACCCTCAAACAACAACTGGATTGGCACCTTCTGAATTATTAATGGGACGGTGTATGCGATCCATGTTCGATAAAGTGAAACCATGTTGGTCCGAAAAGGTGAGGGAGGGACAAGCTCGTCTAAACAGTATCACGACCAACAAGCACGCGAAAGGAACTTTTTGGCTTCAAAGTCTGTATTTGTAAAGAACCTTGCGAAAGATCCGCAATGTTCTTGTACAGCATTCAACTCAACGATTGGAGAGAAGTCAAGTGCCATGTTGATCACATGCGATTCAGATAATCACCATATAGTGAGATACTGAAGAGTAGGGAATATTTGGGGGTAAAGATGGCAGATATTTCAAAGAGATCGGTCGACATTCCTCGAGAAACAACAATGGAGTCGTTACCAATTGTTGATGGCACTCCAAGTGCTACACTGGAAGTTGCAGGAAATCAGGAACCAATTCTATCCATACCTACCAAAGAGATTATATCGGTACAACCTGATAAGGTCAAACACACCGCAGATGTGGCATCAAGTCCGCGGCGCTCAGGAAGGGCGCCACAACTTCCAGCAAAACTCAATGACTTTGTTGTATAGAGTTAGTTAGTGCAAGGAGATTGCTGTGTCTGGGACAGAATAATCCTCGCAACTCCTTACTTATTAAGGGCAGTCTACCCTAATCGGTTTAGATTGTTCATGTTACGTGTTAAGATATTAATGTTGAGTATCAAGCTTTCATACTTTTCTAGTCTTATAAAAGTGATTGAACTACTGTTCAAAATTACTAGTCTAATTGGATTGCTTACAAAGACTAATGTGATAGTTTAATTATGGGATAATTAAAAATCAAAGACTGTGCTCAAATAAAAATACTTTATGTCCATCAAATATAAATGGATAAGTTCTATCTAAAAGGGGATGAGTGTAGTAACTAGTCATATATATATTATGCTAGTGTGGTGTTACTTTAAGTACAGTAGAGTTATCCCCCTGACTAATGAATGCATTGTGGGATCGCGCAAGTTGTGAGTACATCTTTAGGCGGCCATGATGAATAAACACCGGATTGAACTAGCTTTGGTTTTCTGGTTGTAACAAAATATCAAATAGTACAGTTTTATTTCAGTACCGTACAGCTATGTCCAATGCAGTATGATTATTTAACGACCATAGGTGTTTTAAGCTCTTAAGGTTTACATGATAACTTAAGAAACTGTTTACTCTAAGTCAACCTTTACTTGAACCTTGAAAAGTCATAGCGGAAAAGAGCGTCTAAGAGCCTAGATGCTTGCTTACAAAATTCCATCTGAGTGTTATAAGATTGAGTATATGTATAAATTAATCAATATTGACAATACATTAAACGTGGAGTTGATTAGAAACCACACGTTGTCAATAATGAACATATTTTTTTTTGCAATGGTATGTTAATTAAATTCCTGGACGGTCGTTCATTGTCGTAAATCCCCAGTTGAATTGAAGAAATCGAACTGCTAAAGGTCGTTATCAACAAAAGTTAATATACCACTCCGTAAGATGTAACAAATATTATTGTTATTAGAATCTTTGTATCAAAGAAGTCCTATACAAATGTAATATGCGTATCATGAAAGTAAACAATATTTAAAAACTTAGTATAGCGAGTTTTGACGGAAGCTTCCATGTAGCTGGTCGGCTCCATTCTCTCTCTTCAAGGTAATTATCCAGATATTATGTAGGATTTTTCGGCCGTAGACCTCAAAATTACTCCAAGTTGTATTCCATGTAGACAGCGTTAGGCAGTATTTAAAAATGAGGTAAATGTTAGTATAGTGAACCACAGGGTCGGGAAAAGGGTGTCGGGAATTAAAATATAGGCCTAGTATGCTGTAGTTGTTCAGCTTAGGCCTGTATTATTTTGGGCATGTTGTCTCGCTGGTGAAATGCGCTCTTTGTAAATATTATGTGATGTACTGTATTTCATCTCCATGTTTAGCCATTGTGTCTTGTCTATAATAAAATGTTGAACTTTATGAATATTGTGTTGTCGTCCGTTGACCTGTAGACCTAGCCAGCGGAGGTCGAGACGAAACCACAGAGTTGACGAACCTATAAAAATCCTCTATACGAGGTTAACTTTCGCGGTGACGAACGCTTACACTTTTACACAATACATTAGAAATGTCACATCTAAGTACACATCACTTGTTTAAAACATAACGTATTACAAAATATCATTATCAATAAAACGAATGTATCTCTGAATTTAATTATTACGCTCATAGTTAGTATTGTATATTAACAGCAATATACTTTTTAAAATAATAAGTTCAAACTTTGTCTAGATATGGGATATCCGAAGAATATAGGTATGACGCCATGTCTGGTGTGGCATTGATGTGATCTCAGAAATAAAAGCTATCTATTGTCATTTTTCTTTATTTTATTCAATGCTCAAATTTGTATGGCAATCAGGAAAGTTAAAACGAGAATTTTACAGCTGTGAATGCATGCTACAGCAACCAAACACACATAGTTGATACACCCCGATGCAATTTAAAAAAAACCCATTCTGCAACTGTTTGGAAATAATCATGGTTAAATATACGCTATAATAACATGATTGCGAGTACAGTGTACACGTTGTATCGCCAAATCATTAACTTTCATCCCACGAAGACTAACGATTAAAGATAATTTTTTTTTTTTATAATAGTTAACAGAAGTGACCCTGAAGTGTTTCTCTGTGGCGAATAACAGAATTATATATCACGGTAAACAGACGTACCTTGATGTGTTTCTCTGTGGCGAATAACAGAATCACAGATCACGTTAAACAGACGGTACCCTTGAAGTGTTTCTCTGTGGCGAATAACAGAATTATGTATCACAGTAAACAGGCGTACCCTTGATGTGCTTCTCTGTGGCGAATAACATAATTATATATCACGGTAAATAGACGTACCCTTGATGTGCTTCTCTGTGACGAGTAACAGAATCATAGATCACGGCAAATAGACGTACCCTTTAAGTGTTTCTCTGTGACGAATAACACAATTATATATCACGGCAAACAGACGTACCCTTGATGTGTTTCTCTGTGGCGAATAACAGAATTATATATCACGGTAAATAGACGTACTCCTGATGTGTTTCTCTGTGACGAGTAACAGAATCATAGATCACAGTAAACAGTCGTACCCTTGATGTGTTTCTCTGTGGCAAGTAACTGAATCATAGATCACAGTAACCAGACGTACTCCTGATGTATTTCTCTATCGCGAGTGTATATAACAGAATCATAGATCACAGTAAACAGACTTACCCCTGATGTATTTCTCTGTGGCGAGTAACAGAATCACAGATCACGGTAAGAAGACGTACCCCTAATGTGTTATCACCGTAAACAGACGTACCCCTGATGTGTTTCACTGTGGTGAGAGAGTAACAGAATCACAGAACACAGTAAATAGACGTACCCATGATGTGTTTCTCTGTGGTGAGAGAGTAACAGAATAAAAAAAAAACACATTAAACAGACGTACCCTTGATGTGTTTTACTGTGGTGAGAGAGTAACAGAATCATATAACACAGTAAACAGACGTACCCCAGATGTGTTTCACTGTGGTGAAAGAGTAACAGAATCATAGGTCACAGTAAACAGACGTACCCCTGATGTGTTTCTCTATCGCGAGAGAGTAACAGAATCATAGATCACAGTAAACAGACGTACCCCTGATGTGTTTCTCTGTGGCGAAAGTGTAACAGAATCGATATCATAGATCACAGTAAACAGACGTACCCCTGGTGTGTTTCGCTGTGGCGAGAGTGTAACAGAATCATAGATCATAACACAAGGATCTCTACTCGACGTCTACCAGTTCACAGACCACATAACGGTAAGTAGGATCATAGTTACATTATGGTATTATAACATCACACTAACGAGAGATTAAGTTATCTTTGATGTATAATTACTGCATCAATTTAATTACGTTATCCGTAGTCTCATTGATTATTTAACGAAAAATACGTGAATACTGATGAAAATTATCTTCATACAAATAGCCAGGCGTCAGACAGCCTGTTTAAATATATAGAAAGACACTGGTATTACACACTTATGCCGCCGTCGATATAAAGACTTTGTGACGGTAATTCATCGTAATGTGAGTTGGTGAACATATTAATAGTTTTGTAACTTAGAAAAATAGCCTATACCCAGTATACGCACCCGGTGATGCTTTGTTAACCTAATGATGGTATAACAATACACTGTAATTTCTATTTGTATCTCTATATATTTTATTGCTTTTCTGAGTGATAAGAGGTCAAATTACTGCTTTCGAATTATAGTTTGCTGCTGGAAACATTTTGTTGCGTCAAGCCAAATATAAAGAAATTGCTTAAAAACTATCATTTTGAGCTAAAAATCTGAGGTTTTCATTTCCTGCGTAGAACTAACTACATGCATTGGATTATATGGTTCTGATATGTAGTTGTTGTGCTATTGTGGTCATTTTGATGGCTCATTTGTCTATTTCGGTTGAATGTTATGACTATTTTTTCGTTTTTATTGAAATTTGAGGTGGCGGCCATTTGGATGACGTCATAACCGGAATGTCTTCCCAGTTTATGCAATGTTACCTCTCGATTTCGTTATCAGTGGGTCATAAGGCTTCAGAAAAACATGGTTCGTTAAGTTGTGGGGGGTGCAAGAGGACCCCCCTAGATCCCGGCCTATTATAGCACCAAACATGTGGAGATTTCCTTAGTAATATATGATAACAATGGAGATTCATTCCGCTGTCTTGCCTTCTGGCGCAGTGATAGTCAACTACCGCGGCAGTATTTAGGACGACGGCGGGAAGGGTAAGACGACCCGCGTTATGAAAATTAACATTTTGTTTATTTTAATCAAATTGTTCAGAAGGTATCATACGTATAGTTTTAACGGTAAGTCCATTACTTTTGCGACTCTACTAAATTATCGATCCCGTTTTACATTCCTATTTTAAAAATAAAAAGCCGTTTCGGAATGATAGTGGGCCTTTTAGATGTATCTTTGAAAATTCTCTGATGAAGATAAGAAAATTTTCTGAACATTATGTACATGAACGATTATTTTACAGATAAATTTTTGAATTTAATTGGTTCCAGCAAATCTATATTTCCGTGTGTCAATAATCTTTAATGTAGCCCAGTGTGCTATATTTACACTAGTGCGGCCCTGGAATCAGACTAATTATGGGGTCTAAGTATTATTATTTTTCATTTCATAGAATACTTCTAAAAGACTGTTGGGATTGTTCGTGCCTATGTGCTACACGTATGTCTATGCCCCTTACCTACTCACCCACAAAGGTAGCATCGATCAGAACTGAATCTTTTGTGGAATTTCTTTACTTTTTCATAATATTCTAAACTGCTTTTAAATTATTGCGTAAAATGTAGACTCTTTAATCACTAAAAATTGTTTTGAAAATATACCAATTATTCTTCTGTGTACATATGTATTTTACAATAGTGCCGCTAACGCCTCGGTTGAGATTTTGTTACAAAATCTTAGTCCTCGACTGAGATAACCCGATCTCGATCATTTACAGGTAACATATTTTATTAGTGTCACATTGCAATAAATGTATTCCCTTTTAGCATTAATATTAAAATTAATTTTCTTTCTAGATGAGAAAGTAGTAATAACAACACTAATTTATTTCAAAATAGAAAACTTTGCATTGGTTTTATTGGGCAACGAATATTGACGAAATGTTTCCTACATGTTATCATTTCTTTGTATTTTTCATAAACTGAGCGCCTTTTTTGGAAAGGTTCTGACTTCTGTTCCCTGAGCGAGCGGGAATAAAATTTAAAAAAAATCATACTATCCTTAATTAAGTCGCCGTTTATGATAAATTCAGGGAGCATAATTCTAATGCTATAAATGCAGGGCATTCGTAAACAGTTGTGGAATGTCATCAATATTTTCTCCTAAATTGAGTAATGTTGCTTTTGAAAAAAAATAATGACGAAAATATATAGCTTTCTACGGATTTCATTTTCTTTCCAAGAATAGGTATGTATCTTTTATAATGGGAATTGAAATCATCTGCAATAGCATTACATAGAATATCATAGAAAGCTATTCCAAAAGAATGGAAAGATAAGCTGAAAGGAATTGGCGACTGTACGAACACTTTGCGATCTACTGGTGTTTGATCAAGGTGTTGTTTGTTTGTTCTACTTTTAAAAGACAAAAGAAAACTCTTTTGTACTGTAGAGGTATGTTGGAAAGTACTTTTCAACTAGAAAATACTGATTCGATTTATCTGGGATTATTTGAAATTTAAACTTTAGAATAATTATAAACACACCGATGTGTAGATGTTTTGTGGAATTTAATCGATATGATTTGATGAAAATATTGTCACAACAACTCATAATTAAAAAAATGATTTTCATTGTTTTAGGTTATACGATTTCTGATCAGAACAACGAATTAATGTTCTTTTGTCTTTAATGAGCAAACATTATCATATTTCTAACAGAAGGGATGCCAATTGTTCTATTGTTTCCTTGTTCAAATTATATCTCGATAGAAAGTTATTATTACAACGATAGATAGATATGAAATTATTAAAGAATATGACTATGTACTTAAATGAAGAACAAAATAATTAAAATGACGACTAAAATAATAAATGAATAAAACATTGTACAATGATGATAAACCTTAAAGCTCTGGTCTCTACACTCTTAAAATAAGGTCACACATAACAGTTTAATGTACAGAATAAAAGAAAGTAGTTGAGATAAAATCGTAGTTGAGGTGAAATGGTGATGGATGAGAGATAATTGTAGAGAAAAGAAGGTGGTTGAGACGAGATGGTGGTAGAAGTGAGACGGCAGTTTAGACAAGATGGTGATAGAAGTGAGATGGCGGTTGAGACGAGATGATTGTAGAAGTGAGAAGGCGGTTGAGACGAGATGGTGGTAGAAGTGAAATGGCTGTTTAGACAAGCTGGTGATGGAAGTGACATGGTGGTTAAGACGAGATGGTGGTAGAAGTGAGAAAGGGTTTGAGACGAGATGGCGGTAGAAGTGAGATGGTGGTTGAGACGAGATGGTGGTAAAAGTGAGAAGGTGGTTGAGACGAGATGGTGTTAGAAGTGAGATGGCAGTTGAGCTGAGATGGTGGTAGAAGTGAAATAGCAGTTGAGACGAGATGGTGGCAGAAGTGAGATGGTGGTTTAGTTGTTATGGTGGTTGATATATATACGAAATGTTAGTTGGGATGAGACTGTCGCTGAGGTCAAATGATGATTGTAGTGATGTGAGGGAGATAGGTAGAGAGCACATGTATAAGAATTATATTTGAAAACAAATGTGTAAAATCCAAAAGTAGGTGTTGTGTCAAACGGTAAATACTCAGTAGTTTATGTACATGTATATACGCCGGAGAAAGAAATGATTAGGCTAGATACAGGTGTAATGTCAGTAATGAGCCAATACCTGAACACACAAAAAATAACTATAGAACGACCCTGGGATTATACACTGTAATGCCGACGTCGATATTAAAACTGTGTAAAGGTAAGTCATCGTAATGTGATTTGGTTAACATATGGGTTTTTTTTTTAAACTTTTATTTGATCTTAACTTTGTTAACTTGAATTTTAACTAGTCTAAATTACAGCGTAGAGACAAAGCCCCGTGTGCTGTTCATGATTTGCAATAAGCTTCAGTTGAGATTTTTAGCTTTATCAAACAGCATTCTTTGATGAGGATAAAAAAATACTCTGTACATTATTTATATAAATGATTATTTTACAATTTCTTAATTTCTTTTGTTCCAGCAAATCTATATTTCAGCGTGTCAATAATCATTAATATAGTCCAATGCAATATGTTTACACTAGCGAGGCCCTGTAATAATTATATGGTCTAAGTTTTATTATTTTACACTTCATGAAATATTTCTATAAGGCATTGACGTCATCCCTTGTCGATAGCATAGGTAATTTTTTTAATTATAGCTAACTGTTTATGTGTTTGCCAACGTAGTTGACTACAATTTATTTTCTCTTGTGAATATTTTAATAAAAAGTTCGATGTTCGATTATTTTTATTTATAACTAATTAACTAATAATATCATATTGAAGGGAACACACATAGTTGTCTGGGTCAATAGAGATATTTATCTAAATCCTCATATTATATGCAAATAGATTGACTATCAATTAACACTTAAATAACATTAATAATAAATTGCTGTTTACTTGAATAGCCATGTGCGGTTATTTAGGGAGGATGGGTTAAAATATAAGATAGTTGTGCTTATTTCTATTATTCTGGTCGTTTAACATTTTTAGTAATACAAAAATTGTTAAAACTAATAATAAATGTCAGTAAAATGATCATAATAGTATGATCAAGTCTAATTGTATGAACGTAAAATACAATATCTGATATTAATTACATCTGAAAATGAACATATGTCACATTGGAATAAATGTAATTCCTTTTAGCATTAATATTTATATTAATTTTCTAAGTAGCTGAGAAAGAAGGTATAACAAAACATTTTTTTTTCAAAAAATAATACCTTTAAGTGATTTTATTGGGTAACGAAAATTGATGAGATGTTTCCTACATGTTATCATTTCTTTGTATCGTTCATAAACAGTTTTTGTTCATTGTTATTGTCTTGTTTGTAGGGCGTTAGAATTGTACCTTCTGCACTTTGATGCATGATCCTAGAGGCGACGAAATTCATGATCTTATCCTTTAGCATCATCGAAACTAAGTTTCTTCTTCCTAACGTCTCGTTTGACATAGCCTTACTTCGACCATCAGCTGAGCGTCTGTTTGGGAAGGTTCTGACTTCTGTTCCTTGAACGGGAATAGATGAAAAAAAATAGTATCCTAAATTTAGTCGCATTTAATGAGAACGGGTTTGAGACGAGATGGTGGTAGAAGTGAGAAGGCGGTTGAGACGAGATGGTGGTAAAAGTGAGATGGTAGTTGAGCCGAGATGGTGGTAGAAGTGAGATCGCAGTTGAGACGAGATGGTGGCAGAAGTGAGATGGTGGTTTAGTTGTCATGATGGTTGATATATATACGAGATGTTAGTTGTGATGAGAGGGTCGCTGAGGTCAAATGATGGTTGAAGTGATGTGAGGGAGATAGGTAGAGAGCACATGTATAAGAATTATATTTGAAAATAAATGTGTAAAATCCAAAAGTATGTGTTGTGTCAAACGGTAAATATAATACTTAAACCGTAGTTTATGTATGTACGCCGGAGAAAGAAATGATGAGGCTAGATACAGGTGTAATGAGCCAATATCTGAACACACAAAAATAACTATAGAACGACACTGGAATTATACACTGTAATGCCGACGTCGATATTAAAACTGTGTGACGGTAAGTCATCGTAATGTGATTTGGTTAACATATTGGTTGTTTTGTAACTTTTATTTGATCTTAACTTTGTTAATTGAAGTTTAACTAGTCTAAATTACAGCGTAGAGACAAAGCCCCGTGTGCTGTTCATGATTTGCAACAAGCTTCAGTTGAGAGTTTTAGCTTTATCAAACAGCATTCTGTGATGAGGATAAAAAACACTCTGTACATTATTCGTATAAATGATTATTTTACGATTTTTGAATTTCTTTGGTTCCAGCAAATCTATATTTCAGCGTGTCAATAATCATTAATATAGTCCAATGCAATATGTTTACACTAGCGAGGCCCTGTAATAATTATATGGTCTAAGTTTTATTATTTTACACTTCATGAAATATTTCTATAAGGCATTGACGTCATCCCTTGTCGATAGTATAGGTAAATTTTTTAATTATAGCTAACTGTTTATGTGTTTGCCAACGTAGTTGACTACAATTTATTTTCTCTTGTGAATATTTTAATAAAAAGTTCGATGTTCGATTATTTTTATTTATAACTAATTTTAATAATATCATATTGAAGGGAACACACATAGTTGTCTGGGTCAATAGAGATATTTATCTAAATCCTCATATTATATGCAAATAGATTGACTATCAATTAACACTTAAATAACATTAATAATAAATTGCTGTCTACTTGAATAGCCATGTACGGTTATTTAGGGAGGATGGGTTAAAATATAAGATAGTTGTGCTTATTTCTATTATTCTGGTCGTTTAAAATTTTAAGTAATACAAAAATTGTTAAAACTAATAATAAATGTCAGTAAAATGATCATAATAGTATGATCAAGTCTAATTGTAGGAAAGTAAAATACAATATCTGATATTAATTACATCTGAAAATGAACATATGTCACATTGGAATAAATGTATTTCCTTTTAGCATTAATATTTATATTAATTTTCTTAGTAGCTGAGAAAGAATGTATAACAAAACATTTTTTTTCTTCAAAAAATAATACCTTTAAGTGATTTTATTGGGTAACGAAAATTGATGAGATGTTTCCTACATGTTATCATTTCTTTGTATCGTTCATAAACAGTTTTTGTTCATTTTTATTGTCTTGTTTGTAGGGCGTTAGAATTGTACCTTCTGCACTTTGTTGCATGATCTTAAAGGCGACTAAATTCATGATCTTATCCTTTAGCATCATCGAAACTAAGTTTCTTCTTCCTAACGTCTCGTTTGACATAGCCTTACTTCGACCATCAGCTGAGCGCCTTTTTTTGGGAAGGTTCTGACTTCTGTTCCCTGAACGGGAATAGATGAAAAAACTAGTATTCTAAATTTAGTCGCATTTAATAATAATCCAGAAAGCTCAATTCTAATGCTTTATTTGCATTCCACAGTTGTGGAATGTAAGGAATATTTTAAATCGAGTTATGATGCTTATTTTTCGACAAAATCAAGATATTTTATGCGAATTATATTTTGCTGCCTCTATTTTTGTAAAAAGCGAGTACATTAAGAATTTGATCGTTTCACTTCATACCCACGCCGGTGTCAAATAACTTTAACAAATGCAAGACATGGTCACTAGGTGGAAGGGGGGTGCTAAATTGATATTCCGATAATATATCTTATATGACAAAATATGTTTAGGTACATGATATCTGGATTGAAGATATGGTGACAGTAGAAGGGTCCAGCTGGACAGAAGATCTCGCCAGTGTTGGTTTATCATACAGTTCCCCGGTACTGACCAATACTGCGGCCACTCTGGTCATCTGCCTAGCCATCTGTGTTAAACAGAACTCCAAAGCGGCCACTTTCAACATATTAACCAGTACTTGTAATTGTTACGACAGTCTACCTACCGCCACACCAGTAACCGGAAATCGTCTTTGGAAGCGGAAGTTTAGTATGTAAATAATGTTAGTCTAAAATTATTTATCTTCCAACAGGAGAAAATGACTATAAGATAGTTCTGTTTTCATAAATGTATTTAGTTTATATATTTGAAATGTTTTATGGTAAATTTTATGTACAGTATGATACAATGAATGCTCATAAAAAGAATTTTACATCAGTATAACTTTTAGTCCAATACTCATTTCTTCGTTGCAGATTCATACAAAAGTTTGCCAACAATTAATGTTACAATGCGATTAAAGACAAATCATATCGATAGTTGGACCTTTTGAACCTAACTTCAAAATTAACCAATTTTAGGTGTGCTTTTTGTAAAGTCAGATCATGACGTGATTATAGCGTCATTTTTAAGACGCTTTTATATGATCATGTCCAAAGAAACCTAATCAATAAAATACTACAAACTCCGTACAACCAACAAAGCATAAATTATCATAGTTATAATCAATGTATCTATCAATTTAATTAGATCAATTTACACATACAACTGTATATTATAAATCATTTAATGTTTAACCTTTAAATTTAAATGTTGAAATGTATTTCAGTCAGAGAAAAAGATTTATTTTCTTTTCCTCAGCTCAAATTGAAGGCTATATATACAACAGCCAGTTAGATTGGTTTATAAAAGTTGTTACTGATCAATGGATTAAACACACGGACGCTGAGACGTTCTGTATCGCTGATGGTGGAAGGCTGGCTGTTTTGGATACAGACGAGAAAATTGCTTATATTACAGGACTGCCAAATGTACATTGTACGTAATAGTTTCATACATTTTAGATTTACGCATTGACGTTATTTCACCATGTAGTAGTTTAAATAACTTCATGTCGTATTGTCTTTACATCAATCTTGAAATATATTACTAATTATTCTACATATTTGACTTTTTTTGTTTTAAGACCTTAACAGATATTGTCAAACATATTTGGAAAATTATCCCTCCTCTGAAAACTTGCGTATGATTATGCAAAACAACACGTTCATGATTCTATAATGTAAACATATCCATAGCAATTCAAATACAAGACAATACAAGGCTTTTCTGAGGGGGTGTGTTTAGTAATGATACATGTACAATGTCTTTCATGAATTTTCTTGTGATGGCAGTCAGCGAATATTACCACCTTGGAGCTGATGATATTGCAGTTGAGGATACGTTCGTTTGGACAACAGGAGTTGTGATGAATAGAAACAGACCACCGTGGGCTGACTCACAGCCTAATAACGATCTAGGTAATCAGAACTGTCTAGCGCTGTTCAATCATATATTTGACGATGTTTTCTGCAGTGACACTATGAATTTTATTTGTGAATATATCTTACTTAATTAATTGTTTCATTCGCGAAATGAATAAGGAACCAGGTACTATGTTGTATTTTATGCATCCTTTTGGTAAAAACCGAATATTAGACCAAGTAGCCATTTTCTTGATAACCAGTTATCAAACGAGACGATCATGACCTCAGCTTCACGGATATATGAAAATGACTGTTACAGAGATAAACCTTTTATCTCTGTCTTCTTAGAGATAAAACTTTAAATGCCCTTGTCTTGTTCGAGATAAACCTTTATGTAAAGTTGTCTTGTTCGAGATAACCCTTCAGGTGTACATGTCTTGATAGAGATAAATCTTCATGTATTCATGTCTTGTTACAGATAAACGTTTATGTATTTATGACTGGTTTTAGATAAACCTTTATGTATTCTTGTTTTGATAGAGATAAACTTTTATGTATTCTTGTCTTGTCAGAGATAAATCTTCATGTATTCATGTCCATGTTATTAGAGATAAACCGTCATGTATACATGTCAAGTTAGAGATAATACTTCATGTATTCATTCATGTATTCATGTCTTGTTAGATATAAACCTTTCTGTATCCTTAATTTGATAGGGATAAACCTTTATGTATTCATGTATTGTTATAGATAAACCTTCATGTATTCATGTCTTGATAGAGATAAACTTTTATGTATCCTTATCTTGTTGAGAGATAAACCTATATAAATCCTTGTGTTGTTAGATATAAACCTTTCTGTATCCTTGATTTGATAGAGATAAACCTTTATGTATTCATGTATTGTTATAGATAAACCTTCATGTATTCATGTCTTGATAGAGATAAACTGTTATGTATCCTTATCTTATTGAGAGATAAACCTACATAAATCCTTGTGTTGTTAGAGATAAACCTTTATGTATTGATGTATCGTTAGAGATAAACTAAATTCAATAAATAAAAATGAATAAAAGTACGAAGAGGTTAATTGCTAATAAGCGCTTCTCTATATTTATATGCCTTTTTCACCCATAGTTTTTAGATTTAATGTACAACGTAAGAATGTTAACTCATTTAGATGGATCTCAGAAATCATTTGATGATGCTTAGTGTATACTAGACCGATTTGCGCAGATATCAGGTTTAAGATAAACCATGTAAAAGCAAACGTTATTTGGATTGGAAGTAAACAATTCAGTAGATACGTCTGTCTTCACAGATGGAAGCTACAATGGGGAAAGACAAAATTTACTCTTTTGGGGCTTGCATTTTCAATAAATCTGGATGAAATGGTTGATATAAATTACAATAAAGCAATAAATATATTAAATAGAAGTATGGTTTAGTGGTCGAAAAAGGATTCTTACAGTATTAGGGAGACTAGTTGTACTAAAATCCATATTGATTCCAAACTTAAAGTATCTTTTTTTATCCCTTCCGAATTCTAATGAAGAAAAGATTGATATGTTGAATATTTTTTTTAACTTTGTATTGCAATCGCCTGTTGATAGAATAAAACGTGACACACTTGTCAAAAACTATGAAGAAGGGGGTTTAATAATGACTGACCTCAGCAAATTTATGGAAAGTCTAAATTAACCTGGATGCGAAGATTGATATTGGCTGAGGAAAAAGAATGGATCTCCATATTTGAAACAGATCATTTTATCACTTCAAATCTTATAGATATGGGAACAGATTATACAAAAAACTACAAAGCAAACTGTAGATTTTAAGAAAATGATTTTGCGGCCTGGTCAGATATGAATTTGAACTTAATAACAAATTATCAAGAATTATTGAAATCTCCTTTTTGGGACAACCCAGCTCTAAATATCGGCCATGTTTCCTTCTTCAAGAAATAATGGTACCAGAAGGGAGTGAAATATGTATCTGATTTTTTAGATACAGATCAATTTTTTTTAAGTTTTACCAATTTTAAGCAAAAATTCACTGTAATCTTGTTTTACAGAGGGATATGTGAATGATTAAAAGTGCCTTAAGATTAAATAAAATAGAAAAAGAAATAAGTTGCATTATTAATAGACCTTTTATTCCACATCATATACACATTCTTAAAAAAAACCAAGAAGTGATGCAAGGATATATATAGAAATCTGACAAAATCAACACAATACAACTATAAACACTGCAGAATTGGATGGCTTTTAAATCCCAACATTCAAAATAGAAAATTGGAAACAAATATATACAAAAATCTCAGAATTCTTCCCCTAAATATGTACTTAAAAAAAGAAAAGAATTACAACAAAAGTAATTTATGTAAAATAGAAACTGAAAGCATAGTACATTCATTTTGGGAATGTGAGGATTTCTTTGGCAACACCTAATTAGATGGATTAAAAATACAATCGTTACAAATATAGAACTAGATCTAATGTCAATTTCTTTTGGGGAAAACAGCAATTATCAAACTTGCTTTTCTCTAAATATCTTAATACTTCAAACAAAATATCTACTTTTTGTTTCTTCCAGAAAAGGAAGTAAGCTTACTTTCAATGATATTAATAATATTTGAAATATCGCTTTAATATGGAAAAAATTGCACATAACAATATTGATATTAATCACTTCAACAAATTAAGGGAAGGCTGGCAAACCATCTTCAATTCATGATTTCTCTATCTTTATGCATATGCTTCGTATTGAATTTTCATACTGGTTTCTAGATCTTTTAGCTTATAAGATATCACTAGCTTTGTTGTCTACTTATATACTTATACCTATAGGCTCCTATTCATTTGTGTATTATGCAAGATTTATTTGTTTCTTTATTTTTGTTTGTTTTTGCACTGCTTTTCCCCCTATCTTTATGGCTGCTGAGTAAAGTGAATCTTGGTTACCTCCCCTTATCAATATTATTATTACTATTAGCTGTTTATAAATCGGTTAAAATACACCTAAAAGTACATATTTTTTGCTATAAAGATTCTAATGGCCAGCAAAACTAATTATCAAATATAGTAATTCGCAAATGCATCTTAACCAAAATACATCAAAAAGTTTTTCCCCACGTACATGTACTTACTCAGCATGCTATGTCATGGTTCGTATGGGTTTTTTTTTCGTTTGTGATAGAAATGTTAAGTATATGTCCTGTAAATTCATGTTGTTGTCCCATGTATTTGTAAATATGTTATATGCAAAAAATTTAAAAATACATAATAAAAAAATGCCTCTCCTTCATCTGTTATTTTGATAAACTAGACTATATTTATTTATCTTTTTAAGGAATTAACAGAAAATATCACCATTAAAATAATCAGTAACTCTTATTATTGGCACAATTTAAAATCAGATTCTAAACTGTATGTCCCATTAGTTTTGAAAGAAATAAATTATTATGAAAAAGGATTGGACTTTGAGTCTTTTATTAAACATAACTTCAGGTGTCAAAGACAACAGCTGTTATTGTCATTTATCTAACAATTTAAGTGTAAATTATATCAGTGAGGAACGAATTCTGATGGAATCGGTTATTTAGAGTCTTCTCCATCTCACTACTAACAGAAACATCCGGGCTTTTCATAAATTTTTGGTGGCAGATTGTCAGCGGACAATGGTGACAATTGAAAAGGAGCGGGGAAGAAGATTATCACCCTCCGTTCATCAAGAGGCTCAAATAACGGTAGCAAGTCCTCAGGAAGTGGCTTGTTTGCGATACCATGGGCCGACGAACCGTGGATCTGCAAAATTTGCAGCGCGATCGCCCAAAATCAGACGGTGAAAGTGATGGAAAGCCAGCGTTGCCAAGGACGCTATTGTTCTACATGCATAAACAAAAGCGATAATGAGTACGCGGTTTTGACGTTGTCGCAAGACTCCATGTGTTGTTGCCCGCTGTGCCTTGTATCGGTGGAAAATAATCTTCTAACGGAGATACTGGCGGAACAGAAGTGTAGGGAATTACTTGGAGAATTTGAAGAAAGGATAAAGAAGATAGAAGATGAAATCAACAAAAAGTGTGATTCTACATTTTCGGGTTAGGGGGCCTCATACTTCTCAATTCCCGATTACATTTATCTATTAGAATTAACGACTAAACACTTGTACAGATGTGTCGGGTTATACATTAAGGAAAGTCCTGTAGGAGTAGAGGTGAATATCGAAAGTTAATTTTAAGAAAATGTATGGGTTTAAATTAATTTAGCGGGAAGTGATTGCTTTCTGATAGGATGTATTTTTAAAAAAAAGCCAAAACTCGTCATCAGAAAATATTAAATAATTGAACAATTTTATATTAACCATTGGATACTAAACCACTTAAAGTCATTTATTGATTTTAGGTGACTTTAAATTATATAACATCAAATGGGATACTTGTCATCAAACGACAAGGAAGGAGAGAATTTTACCTAGTGTGTAACAGATAATCTTTATATCAGCACGTGTGAGATTAGAAGTAGTGTACCCAGCATCTTGGTCCTAATAATAACAAATGAGGCAGAAATGGTAAAAGATGTAAAATATCATAGTCCGATAGATAGCAGTGACCATCTTGTTTTACGTTTCGATTTTCTTCTTCTTTACCATACATAAAAACAATACCGAGGCGCGATTCAAATACCATAAATGAAACTACAACGAGATGAGAGAGAGCATTAATTGCGATTGTACAGATATCATTCAAGGAAATGTTGAGGATAATGCCCAGAAAAGAAATTCGCCACTAAATGGAACAATTCTGCGCAAAATCAACAAGAAACACAGGGCGTGGTACCGTTACTTGAAAACAAGCAGTGAGCAGAAATTCGAGAATACGATAAAATACGAAATCAGGTAAAATGGGAAATTGGAAAATGACAGCAAAATGGCAGTGAAATTGTAGGGCAAAGCTGAAGTCTAAGTGAGTTTTTTTAGTAGCGTCTTCATAAATGAACCCTCTGATACTGTACCAGACTTTAATGAAAAGGTGATAACCCATCCTTTCCATGAGATTGGATGGGAATAAATCTCATGGTCCAGATCTGATGCACACTAAAGTTCTAAAAGAATGGCCAAGCCTATATCTGGACGTCTTCAATAAATCATTATAACGGAAGGGATTCTTCAAAGTAAATGGTAGGAGGCCAACATTACAGCGATTTTCAAAAAATATAAGTAATTTTATAATGATAAGTCGGAAACTGGAAACTAAAGGCCAGTCAGTCTAACAAGTATAATTGGAAAAAAGTTAAAAAAAACTTGTTAGAGACAGCAGCTGCAAATGGTATTAGTGAACAAAGGGGCGCACGAAAACACTTTTCAAAAAGCGATGGAGATAAGAAAAAATTCAGTTTTCGAGTGATTGACAAATGGATTACTCTACCTCAACATGTTGTGGATGCCAGGAATGTGAAAAAATTTGAAATACTTTTAGACAATCACTGATAAAAAAAAACTTATTTTTATATGAACACTGATTTAACTACAGACATTGCAACGAAAAATTGTACACCAGACGTCACTGTAAATGATTGTATACTTATCTGATATGGACATAGAGGTTTGCAGCTTACGTACATCATTTTTCATTTTAAATCCTATTAAACTATGCGCAAACATCTGTGTTGCACACCGTAAAAACAAAATTGAATGCCTTTTAGGGGTAGTCTCCCCTTGAACTTGCGCCAGTTCAACTGTGGGGGTATTTTGAAGTTTACTTTCAGGCGATGTTGTATGTGAATGCTATTCTTCTCATGATACGAAACTAATCAATCTTAAAATGGTACCAAAATCGCATAATTTGTTAGAACGTAAATGCTATAACAATATTTGTACACCACCAAGAACTCTAATCTACCAGCTCAATAAGTACCAAGACAGTCTGTGTGAAAGGTCTAATCTACCTGCTCATACCAAGATAATGTGACAGTCTGTGTGAAAGTTCTAATCCATCCGCTCGATAAGTACACGAATGATATGACAGTCTGTGTGAAAGCTCTAATCTACCCTTTCGTATCATGATAATATGACAGTCTGTGTGAAAGCTCTAATCTACCCGCTCGTATCACGATAATATGACAGTCTGTGTGAAAGCTCTAATCCACCCGTTCGTACCAAGATGATGTGGCAGTCTGTGTGAAAGCTTGTTAATCTTATGTACCAATTATCTCACTATCTAACAGTACAACAGACGAATCTCAGCCTTCATTTTCTTGCATGGCCAATTGGAATTAAATCTATTCCCCGTGGTGAGACAGATGTTTTGTCAATGGATATATTGAGAAAAATTGTAATCAAATAGAGATTGAACAGTATTTTGATTGCATTAACATTGTATCATGTGCACCATGTTACCTTTATCAGACAAATAAGTAGTGCGATGAATAAAAGCTGTAGATCAATTCAGTTGAAATTAATATATGCCATGAATACATATACTAATTTTACAATAGAATAGTTGTTTTCAAACATGCTTTCATTTAAAACTAATTGCCACTGAAGTAAGGTTGTTCCCTAACGTAAGTTGGAAGGCTTACAAGAAGGTCGGTTACCCCTACCAGGATGCCATAGCAACTATCTTAATTATATCATCTTTTCGGGTTGAATGTTGATTTTTAATTTTGAGGCATTATTACGTTAAGAATGTTTGGATTGTCTTACAAATTCTGAATGTGTTAATGTAGCTTTTATTCAAATGTTGTTTGTAATTGTTTTATTTTTCCAGAGTATCATTTCAATGCATTGCCGTGATCGGGCATATTAGGGTTACCATTAAGTAAAAGGTCATGGCGTAGGTTTCTAAAACATATTATTCTTGTTTGCTTGTTGGTTATTCGGACAATAAAGAAGGAAATGTTTTGAGTCTTCATCAGAATGGTAATATGACCAGCGAGGACTAACCATAAAATTGCGATGATATAGATAAGAGTTTAGGGAACTGCAATTCCAGGACAGGAGTGGTAAATCTGACCATTTCTTGTTTTACGATGATAAAAGTGGAGAGGACAGTTGAGATATCAGTATTAAGGAAGTTTCTGAGAAGGGTTTATATGGATTAAATTTTATAATGTCTGGAAGCGACAATGGTATCTCAAAGGTTGATTAAGAAAGCTCCCGCCGACATGATATTTATTAATTAATGATGGATCACTTGAGAAAACTATATCAAGGAAAGAGTAGAAGGTAGAACCGGATATACACTGTGTCAGGTTGTAAGTAGTTAAGATGTTTTAAAGATGTCATTAGTTATTTTTTACCAAGAGGTTGGCATTAAAGTCGCCGGAAATTATTAAATTAAATGTTCCAGTGGTGAAACCGAGTTCAATGTATTTCCAGCTAGAGACAAGTGTGTTATGAGGTTTATGCGAGTTTTCATATTCATTCTAAGATAGATTTTCCAGATATATTTAGTTGCAACCAATCGCATTCGACTGAAGGTAATTCGAGGTCGGATCTACGTTCACATGATAAGTTATAACTTATATATACAGACACTCCTCCTTGTTGCCTGTCTGGTCTACAGTAGCGATCTTGGGGTGGGAAAAAACCCAGAAAAATCCATTAGAAGTAGTATAAACAGGACTAGGCCATACTCAGTAAATGATAAAATATCAAGATTGTATAATTCACTGTAGAGGACGTCGTATTTCTTATTTATACTCTATACATTGAGGTGAACAAAACTGTATCTTGCTTCATTCAGATTTGTTGTGAAGTCGAAAGAAAATATAGAAAAGGAAGATAGGTTAGTTTCAGACTATAAGCTCGTCCAGGATTGCATTCAATATCACCACTAAGAAAGAGTACTATTGGAACAAGTAATATATATAGAGCTGATGTGCATATACTATAGGATAGAAATAATATGGCAAGTGATAATGTAAAATGGATAGAACAATGAGAAATTGAAAAATAAAGTCAACACACGTGGTCAAAAATATTTTCGAAGTCGTCATACAAATGACCAGTAATTGGAAGAATAGTATAGATATGCACGTGGTAGTACACGGGGGTACGACACTTTTCGCTATGTACGATATTTTCATTCGTGTCAAGGTCCTGTTTTGTTTTGCTGAGATTGTTTACATATACGGTAAAATAACGCAGTTACTACGCATATAATGTCAGCAGGTACGGACTCTGTCATGTAAATAATGTATCCCTTTTGTGATTTAGAAACTGCAGTTTTATTTCTCAATACCCTTTACTCCCATAACAAGAGAGTCGACTGGTCTGCCGTTTTTTTTTTTTATCTTACGTTATTTTGCTGACTGTCGGCTCTCATTTCCGAAGGCCTATTTCTTTGATGCGACTTCCGACGTCGGATGAAAGCGGAAGGGAAAAGGGCAATAATATCAATATTTATAGCTCTAACAGATATAATATTGATCTGTACTTACAGTTTAGGTATTGATTATCCTATTTATCTAGTAAAACCATAACTTGAGACTTCATGCAATAGTATATTAGCGGATAAAGTGTGATGAATTCTTTCAGTGACATTTTGACCTAATTTTAAATATGGCGGCTGGTTACTACAAAAAACGGAATATGAATTCAAGCGGGTAGATTATTTTGGAGACTTTGCAATTCGTTTTTTTCTATTTAGCGGCCGGATTGTTATCGACATAAAGTTTTATCTGGGTTATGAAAGTTTACGTTAGGAGATGTAACTATTTGTTTAAGATGGATTTTACGGCTGATTTTGTGAAAATATTTGTTAATCTATGAAACAGAGGTAGATATTTGACATTACTGACTATTTAATGTGATTTAAACGTTTTATATTGTCACAATCCAAACTTTGAAAATGTAACCCTCAGCATCGGGTTAATGGCCTATCGGAAGTTAGAGGTTAGACACGACGTCAGGTTCCAAAAGTATCTCGTCGTGCTAGACCTCTAACATTGTTGGAGTAAGTACCCTACAGCTGTGTCAAATGTAGTATTATATAAATACTATCTGCATTAGAGGGTGACAGTGCTAGTGTCACCGCGAGGATATCACTGTCACCCGAGCTTGCCTGGGGTGACAGTGATATTCCGAGGGGTGACACTAGGCACTGTCACCCTCTAATGCAGGAAGTATTTATTTTATTATACCAAAAGTCTAGAAACAAAAATAGTTTTCAGGTATTTGCAACATATTGAAACATTTTAACTGATTTTAGCAAAAGTCGAACAGTCACCGTCGGCAGTAGAATAGCATATCAGCTTCTACTCAGTAGCGCTAACTATCACTGCATTATAAAAAAGAATACTCACAATAAGCATGTAGTGAAAATTCTTGTTGTCTTGTCTCCTGCGTTTGTTTAAATCTTAACGTTTTTGTAAATCTCAATGAATTTTGATTTCGTCCCGTCGTCTGTTTACAACATTAGCGACGTCACGATGACGCTTGAAATCGCATTACTTCCGTTCACCTAATCACCGACGGGTTCATAAAAACCAACACATAGCGCTTTGACGGTAAGCGAAAAGACGTTAATGGAAAGCTCCGTCCTTAATATCATTTTTTATTGATAAACAGAGTAATTTGGCAAAACTATTACTAAATAGCTCCAGATAAATTTTGAAGCGTCGCTTCAAAAAACAAAGATGGCGTCGAAAAAAGAAACGAGTGCGCATCTTTGTAGCGGTTAATATTTTGCTCTGTCAAAAATACACTATCACCCGTTGCTATGGGGTTGCTACGAACGTGTCTATTGTTTCCTATTGTTCTAATGTTACCCGCTGTGTGATAGTGTAAAATACCAAATATCTTTCGACCAATCAGAATGCAGGATTCTCACTTGAGGTATAATAAACTAATTTAACAACTATAGATGATTTAAGCTTCACCGCGTCTGAAAGCTTTGCTGCTTGCTTACAAAATCCCATTTGAGTGTTATAAGATGTAGACACAGAACACCAAGTACATGTATATACAGTCGAATCAATATTGCCGACACATAAAACATGGCATTGATTAGAAACCACAAGATTTCAATAATGAATACGTTTTTGTAATAGTCTGTTGATGTTCAGCCAGAGTCTTAAAAAACCTCAGCTGAGTTTTAAGAAGTCGGAATGCTAAAGGTCGTTACCAACAATAGCTTTTGTAATTAGATTCTCTGTAACAAAGGAGTCCCATACAAAGGCTGAGTGTCAATTTGGGCCCTCTGGTGGCCATGGCCGATAAGCAATACTTTTTGTTTACAGATACCCGGGGTTAGGACATCATGATATGACATCTTATTAAGGTCAGGTCGGATTCCCTTGTGAGTTATGGGGGATTAAACAGGAGGGGCAAATTTCTGTTTTATCCAGTTTTGTTCGAACCAAATTATATATTTGAATTATTTTTTTTATGAATTATAATGAATTTATATGTTAAATTTTAAAGATTTTGGAAAATAAGTCTTAGTGTTAGAAAATAGGTCACAGTGACCTAATTTTGTAAAATACCAATTATTTAAGAATAAAGTTCATCTGGTGCCATAATATACCTGACAAAATGCTATATACATTATATATTATATTGGATTAAGCAATATATTTGCATATCATAAACTTAGGCAAAGCATAATGTGGAATAGAAGGGATTGGGGAGGGGAGCAGGGGGTAGAGGTGAGGGGGATTTTTATTTTTGAAACTTTGAAACTTCAATAAATGTTTTTGCTAAGTTCAGACGGTCATAAACTTGCTCAAATACTTAACTATAACATTTTCAAATGCAATAAAGATTTTGTAAATATTTTAAATATGCATTGTATTATGTATAATCACTTTCTCTTGTATAATCTTACTTCGGAACATAGCAATACATGTATTTTGAATTTTAAAATATAAAAGTAATCCTACTCCTCCCCCCTCCTCCCCCTTCCCAATACCATCTCATCCTCAATATATGTTTTAAGTTTATAATATAAAAATGTATTGTTCGATGCAATCTAATATGATATATATTTTTTTCTGATATATTATGGTACCAGATACAATTTTTTTCTTACATAATCAACATTTTAAAAATTTTTGTCACTGTGACCTTTTTTTGACACCAAGTTATATTTTTCAAAATGTTTTATTTTTAACATATAAATGTATTATAATTCATAAAAAAATTTTCAAAAATATAATTTGGTTCCAACAAAACGAGACAAAACAGAAAATTGCTCCTCCTGTTTAACCCCCCTAACTCACAAGGGACTCCGACCTGACCTTAATCATACGTCATATCATGATGTCTTAACCCCCGGGTATCTGTAAACAAAAAATAATGATTATCGGTCATTGCCAACAGAGGGCCCAAATTGACACTCATTCCTTTTATATGAATACAATGAAAGGAAGTAACATTTACACGTGAATGTAGGCTACATGAATAGTGTCTATTCTGAAAGAAGATGTTAATTTCATATCAGATATTGATTTCAGTTGCAGGTATTAGAATAAATTGGAAACGTAATATCTAAGTGCATAGCATCACATACCTAATATGAAAAAGACCATTTGTATACAGTCACCAGTTATTTTATACATGTACACTGTTACAATATAGTTTTTTTATACCGCGGCACAAAACTGCGATCGCGAAAATGTAACCATCGATATAATAATTCATGAGTGAATCATACACCTTTTATGTCTGACCTCGAAATTATGATTCGTTAGATTTAAATTTTAAAAGTCAAAATCGCCAAATGTTTGACGCTAGCTGAAATGCAAGTGGACTTGTATTTAATAAGGTTTGATAAGGAGTTGATTGGGATCAGTTAACGGACGTACCCCTGACGTGTTTTTCTGTGGCGAGTAATAGAATCATAGATCACAGTAAACAGACGTACTCCTGACGTGTTTCTCTGTGGCGAGGAACAGTAACATAGATCACAGTAAACAGACGTACTCCTGATGTGTTTCTCTGTGGCGAGTAACAGAATCAAAGATCAAAGTTTACAGACGTACCCCTGATGTATTTCTCTGTGGCGAGTAACAGTAACATAGATCACAGTAAAAAGACAGATCTGTTTCTCTGTAGCGAGTAACAGAATCATATATCACGGTAAACAGACGTATCTCTGATCTATTTCTTAGTAGCGAGTTACAAAATCAAAGACCACAGTTTACAGACGTACCCAAGATGTGTTTCTCTGTGGTGAGTAAAAGAACCGTAGATAAAAAATTATAGACCAGAGAGGTGAACATATCGATAGGTTGCTAACTTGTATTAGTACATTTATTGGGTTTTTTTCTATGGAGAGTAACAGAATCATAAATCACAGTTAATAGATGAGCCCCTGACGTGTTTCTATGTGATGAGTAACAGAATCATATATCACAGATTATAGACCAGAGAGGTACTCCTGATGTGTTTCTTTGTGGCGAGAGAGTAACAGAATCATTGATCAAAGTAAACAGACGTAACCCTGATGTGTTTCTTTGTGGCAAAATAAAATAAACATAGATCACTGTAAAAAGACCGATCTGTTTCTCTGTAACGAGTAACAGAATCATATATCACGGTAAACAGACGTACCCCTGATGTGTTTTTCTGTGGCGAGTAACAAAATCACACATCACAGTAAACAGACGTATCTCTGATCTATTTCTTTGTAGCGAGTTACAAAATCAAAGACCACAATTTGCAGACGTTCCCCAGATGCGTTTCTCTGTAGTGAGTAAAGGATCGTAGATAAAAAATATAGACCAGAGAGGTGAACATATCGATGGGTTGTTAACTTGTATTTGTACCTTTACTGTTTTTTCTATGGAGAGTAACAGAATCATAGATCACAGATTATAGACTAGAGAGGTACTCCTGACGTGTTTTTTTTGTGGAAAGAGAGTAACAGAATCATAGATCACAGTAAACAGACGTACCCCTGATGTGTTTCTCCGTGGTGAGTAACAGTATCGTAGAAAAAAAATATAGACCAGAGAGATACTCCTAATGTGTTCCTTTGTGGCGAGAGAGTAACAGAATTAAAGATCAAAGTGAACAGACGTACCCCTGGCGTCTTTCTTTGTAGCGTGAAAGTAACAGAATCATGGATCATAACACTAGGATCAGTTCACAGACCACATAGCGTTAAGTAGGATAATTATCACGTTATATTATTATAACATAACACTTATGAGAGATTAAGTGATCCGTGATGTTTGATAACTGCATCGATTTTTATAATTTTTTAAACCCGGTCGCTGCCTTATTGCCTATTTATTATTGATTATGCAAATTATCTATACAAATATCAGCAGGCTTTAGGCTTCTTGTTAAAAGATATTGAACAACACTGGGATAATAATCTGTATTACCGACGTCGATATAAAGACTTTTTGACGGTAAGTAATCGTAATTTGATTTGGTGATCATATCGATAGTTTGATAGCGTTTATTTCTAGCTTTACTTTTTTTCTATGTGGAGAGCAACAGCATCATAGATAAAAGTTAACAGACGTACCACTAACGTGATTCTCTGTGATGAGAAACAGAATAATAGATCACAGATTATAGACCAGAGAGGTACTCCTGATGTGTTTCTTTGTGGCGAAAGAGTAACAGAATCATAGATCAAAGTAAACAGACGTACCCCTGACGTGCTTCTCTGAAGCGAGAGAGTAACAGAATCATAGATCACGGTTAACAGACGTAAACCTGATGTGTTTCTCTGTGGCGAGTAACAGAATTATAGATCACAGTTCACAGACGTACTCCCAATGTTTCTCTCTTTGGCGAGAAAGAGAATCATAGATCACTGTAAAATGGCGTACCCCTGATTTGTTTTTCTGTGACAAGTAACAGAATCATTGATCACAGTAAACAGACGTACCCCTGATGTGTTTCTCTGTGGCGAGTAACAGAATCAGAGATCACAGATTATAAACCAGGAAGGTACCCCTTATGTGTTTCTTTGTTGCGAGAGACTATTAGAATCATAGATCAAAGTAATTAGACGTACCCCTGATGTGTTTCTCCGTGGCGAGAAGAGATTATAGACCAGATATACTTCTGATATGTTTCTCTGTGGCAAGTAACATAATCATTGATCACAGTAAACAGACGTGCCCCTGATGTGTTTCTCTGTGGCGAGTATTACAAAAAACAGATCACAGTAAACATGCGTACCCCTGATGTATTTTACTGTGACAAGTAACAGAATCATAGAACACAGTTAACAGACGTACCCCTGATGTGTTTTTCTGTGACAAGTAACAGAGTTATTGATCACAGTAAACAGACGTACCCCTGATATGTTTCTCTGTGGCGAGGAACAGATCAATAGATCACAGTTAACAGACGTACCCGTACCCCTGATTTGTTTCTCTGTTGCGAGTAACAGTATAATAGATTACAGTAAGCAGACGTACCCCTGAGGTGCTTCTCTGTAGCGAGAAACAGAACAAAAGATATTAAAAAACAGACGTACCCCTGATGTGTTTCTTTGAAGCTTATAACAGAATCATTGATCACAGTAAACAGATGTACCCCTGATATGTTTTTCTGGAACGAGCAACAGAGTCCTACATCACAACACAAGGATCGGTTCACAGACCACATAACGTAAGTAGGAGCATTATCACGTTATGGTTTTATAACATCAAACTAACGAGATATTTAGTGATTAATACTGTTCAGTGTTTAATAACTGCATCAATTTAATTACTTTATAAACCTGGTCGCTGTCTTATTGATTATTTATTATTGATTATGTAAATTATCTATCCAAATATCATGAGGCATTAGGCATCTTTTTTAAAGATACAGAACGACACCGGGATAATAAACTGAATTGCCGACGTCGATATAAAGACTTTGTGACGGTAAGTCATCGTAATGTGATTTGGTGAACATATTGATAGTTTGGTAACATTTATTTGTACCCTAACTTTGTTTACTTGTTAACTAGCTATAGACTGAATTACAATGTATCGACAAAGCCGCGTGTGCTGTCATGATTTGGATATTCATAACCTGTATCTAACAGCAGTCTTTGATGAGGATCAAACAATTTTCTGTACATTATTTAAATGAATGATTATTGTTCAGGTAAATTTCTAAATTTCTTTTGTTCCAGCAAATCTATATTTCTGAGTGTGTCAATAATCTCTAATGCAGCATATTGTGTTATATAAACACTGGTGAAGCCCTGAAATCCGACTAATTGTGTCGTTTAAGTGTTATTTTTTTTAATTTGATGGAATATTTCTATATAAGCTATTGACGTAATCCCTTGTTGATAGTTCAGGCTAAATGTTTCTATAGGTATTTGCATTTGTAAGCCAACGTAGTAGACTACAATTTAAGATTTTCTCTTGTGAATGTTTTTACCTTCAATAGGAAGTTGAAAATCGGCAGCGTAATAACCAGATAAGATGTTAATTGCATGAGACAAGCCAAGCTACTCTAAACATTTTTATTTCAGCGGCAGTTTATTTTTTCGCTTTTCGCACTATCTTTAAAGCGCTAATACAGATATAGCACTACAACTTGTAAACATGATATTTCTGCCATTGAACCATCGAATTGCGTTATTTTAAATCTTTTCGCATTTGCACTAAAATGGGACTTAGATATATTTAGTACTTTAACAGAATATTAATTGATTGTGTTATAGAAATAAAAAAAAAGTAGAAACACATTGTTAGTTTAGCATTAGCGCTTTCATCATGTTCTTCAGATGCTTAACAACATAAGATGACTTCATGACAGTATAGTCATTGTATATTGTGACGTCATTTTAAGGGAGGTAATTATACATATATCAATTGATTTATACAATTACAATAAACGATTCAGTTTCGTTTCAGAGTTCTAATAAATTGTTTTTCTTGTTCTTTTCTTTGGATAGTATTCTAATTTAACATTTTATACAACGGAAATGTAGTATACCTTTTCTTTCCGCAAATGTCCAAATGTTCACTTATATTTATTTTCCTGTATTCCGGTACATTAATATGTTTGTGTACACGGAAACGAGTCCTCAGTGAATTACTGGTCTCTCCAATGTAAAATTTCTGACATCCGGGGCATGTTATTACATAAATAAGGTCTTTCGAATCATGAGACATATTTCCATTCACTACGAATGTTCTGGAGTAGAATTTGAAAGATGGACCTTTTGTAATGAAGTCGCATGTTCCACATCGTGGGTCCATACATTTTCTTACGGTGAAATTTTCTTCAGTTTGGAAGTTGGATTTACATAGTGCTCTCTTCAGATATTTGGGTTGGCGTTTACTATTGATGATGGTTGTATTTGTCAGCACTATCTGCATATGTATATCTGCTTGGAGTACATTGTTTAGCTGACGGATATGTTTTTATTCCGTGATTATTTGTGGTTACTAATGGTAATATTGAAGATTTTGTTTGTTGATTCTCTTTTGGACTGAGGAGCATTGTTCTATCTAATTCTTTTATTTTCCAGCTTCCATTTTCTATCAGTTTGGCAGGATATTTTTTAGATTTCAAATAACTGGTTAATTCTTTCAAGCGGAGGTATCTCACTCTCACTAACTATGGTACAAATCCTTCGAGCAAGAAATGGAATTGCCCGTTTATTGTGTCGCGGATGGCACGATCCAAAGTGAAGATACTGGTGTGTGTCTGTTGGTTTATAATAAACATCATCTGTTATTATGGTATCATCCTTTTTTAGAACCAGAACATCTAAGAACGGTATTTTTTGTCATCAACTTCAAAAGTAAAACTTGTACTTTGATCCAGCATATTAAGCTGATTGAACAATGTTGTCAGATGTTCTTCATCGAAGTTCCATATGATAAAGCAATCATCCAGATATCGTTTCCAGTTATTGATTAGGTCAGTTTGAAGTTTGTATCCCACATTTCTTCAGATTTTTTTTCAAAATATCAAAGTGTAAGGGTCGCATACGTTGGAGCCATTTTCGTGCCCATAGCAGTGCCTTTGATTTGTAGGTAATGTTCGTCATTGAACATAAAAGTATTATTAGATAATACTAGTTCTATCCCATCTAGTATAAATTGTTTTTTGAAACGATGATGTATTTTCTCTGGGTGATTATCTAGCCAGTATTCAATTGCTTTCAGTCCGAGTTCTTTGGTGATATCTGTGTAGAGATTCACGACATCAATTGTTACAAGATACGAATTTTCATTGACTTCCTTCGGGAGATGGGTAAGAAAGTCCATATCATCCCGCACATAACTATTTACTTTCTAACAGAATGGTTTAAGCAGGATATCTAGTAAGTTGCTGAGTCTCTGGGTTGGGGAATTCGGTCAACCCACAATTGGTCTGAATGTTAAATCATCACGATTGAAACAAGATATATATTCTGAATTTTGAGTTTGTATTGCTTCCTTAATTTGTTTTGATTTGTGAATTTTCGGTAGTCCTTAAAAGCAACTTTCATTGAATTCGAAATTTGTCAGGTAATCGTTACCATTTCTGGTTATTTTCGTAGTATTCAAGTTGTTGCTGATGAGTCTTTTTATTTTTGCATTGAATATTTGTCCTGATTACCATCTACCTTGACGTAATATTCCTCATTCAGCAGTATGCTTGTAATTTTCGTTTTATAAAATTCCCTGTCCATCACCACTATCGCGCCTCCTTTATCTGCTTCTTTTATAATTATGGTGTTGTCATTTGCTAAGGCTTTAAAGGCATTTTCTTCATCTTTCGTTAGATTGCTCCTCTGAATTGTTTGTTCATTATTATGAGGTAAGATTCTAACAAATAAGAAACATATGAAGCCATATTCAATTACGAAAGACATCGCAATAATGCAATTTTCAGCCTTAAGATTCCTTTGATTACATTAACACTACGAACGAGACTATCGTACCACAAAACATCAACAAAAATGGATACACTTGTACCGAGTCAATATAAACATCCTAGATAATTATAATAAATATCACACAGTGCCAAACTAGTATGGTTAATAAATAACAAAGAGTACATTATTTATACGACATTAAAGAAATGGACAGAAACATCGACGTATAGATTGACCAAGTTCCCATATTTTTTCAGATGCAGCAATGCGTCTCATGATATATCGATTATCGATCAGAGCGCAGTGATAGTAGATTTATATGTACAATCATTCCACTCATAATAAGAACATGAGGTCCATGGGCCTTAACGGTCATCTGAGTTCGGAAATCTGACTTTTTAATCCTATGAAGAGTTTTTGTTTCCATCACACCTGTGAACTCAGATAATTGTTTTTTATATATTTCAGTCATTTTGAGCCTGCTGGCCCCGGCAATCTGGTCCTTCAGGGAGACCGATATGGATATTAAAATGCTATCTCAGACTAATTATTCTAATCATGTTTGACTCATTTGTTGCTAAGAAAATTGAGCAAAAAATGGTCATGAATGTGTTTTTTTCTATATAAACTAACTTAAACTTGCCCCCCCCCCTCCCCAGGGGAAAGCGTGAGAATCACAATATTTATAAAATCCATTTAGACCTTTCCATCCATAAAGAGTGTTTGATTCTACTATATCCAGAATTTTAGAAGATTTATGAAATTTTAGCCAATTTGACCCCTTTTGGCTTCGGCCCTCGCCCCCCAGGGGGGTCGGCCGGGACCAATATGGATATGATGTTAAAATGCTATTTAGACCTAAATCTACTTCTAAAAGAGGTTGACTCAATGTGTAAGGAAATTGAGCAAAAAATGATCATAAATGTGTTCTCCCTTAATAAACTATAGTTACCTTGACCCCCTTCAACAGGGGGAATGTGAGACCCTAGGGTCATATAATTCACAGTATTTGTAAAGGACTTTAAGGCCTTTCTATCTATGAAGAGTACTTATTTCTTATTACAAATGACCAAAAAATGCTTAAAAATGTGTTTCCCTCTATAAAGTATAGAAAACATAACCCCCTCCCCAGGGGCCAACAAGAGATCCTAGGGACATATAATTCATAATTATGGTAAAGGACCTTAAGATCCTTCTATCCATGAAGTGTATTTGATTCTACCACATCTGTGAGTAGAAAAGAAGTTTTTTGAAATTTTAGTCAATTTTACCCCTTTTAGCCCCCCCCCCCCAAAGCCCCGTCGGAGGTGGGGACCATATGATTCACAATTTTGATTGGCCTTATGCCTTGGAATAATGTTGCAAATTTTCATTGAAAATGATTCAGCAGTTTTGGAAAAGAAAGTGAAAATGTAAATTGTTTACGGACATACGACGGACGAAACACGACGGACGACGCATGACGGACAACGCATGACGACGGACAAAAGGCGATTACAACACATTTTAGGTCACCTGAAACGAAGTCTCAAGTGGATTAAAAAAATGTGTTCTAACCAAGTCATCAAATAGCCGTTAATGTAAGCCTTGCTATTGATTATCCAGTCATCCAACAATGAAACGTCGATCTGAGTCTACAGGAGCACGCTTGGCTAGAGGATTTTTCATGCCAACGTTACAATTAGATAATTGATTTCATTGATCTTTTGATCAAAGCATGAATAACATTAGGCTTGGTCTGAACATTAAGTATTCAACCAACTCCATTATCCATGGATATCCAGTACGTAACTAGACCTTTTCGATTTAATATAATGACAGGGACAGGTATTGATAACGTAAGTTTTGTTATGTTTTTAAGTCTACCATTTTCAGTCATAATATGTATTTTTGATTCGTGAATATGAAAATAACGGCACATAAAAGTTGGTTTTTACTTGTGAAAGTTATATGTGCCGTAACTAGCTCTGACGCGACTATTGCAGAACTTTATAATACATATTAATAAACATAAAACGTTATGAACTTTTCGTTAATTACGATGCAAATAAGCTACTGGTTTAAAAGTAATTAAATTATAAAATGATTAAATTCGATTTTAAGCAGTACTGCTAAAATTCATAGGTTTCGCCCACAGCAGCA
The DNA here is from genome assembly GCA_004382745.1 of Argopecten irradians irradians. Taxonomy (NCBI): domain Eukaryota; kingdom Metazoa; phylum Mollusca; class Bivalvia; order Pectinida; family Pectinidae; genus Argopecten; species Argopecten irradians. Next base: position 2,877,115 of record SAYR01058937.1, on the reverse strand, counting down.
GGTCACAAAAAAAAAAAAAAAAAAAAAAATGGCTTCCCCCACTTCAAAACGAAAACTTGGAAGGCCGTCATACTTATCCCCATCTGAGAAGAAGGAAAGCAAACTAGAATGTCAACAGTGGTTATTGGCGAAAACATCTAGCATTGGAATTTGGTAAAAGAAAGAGAAAACCTCAAGTTCCATCATGAAGTAGCAGTTTTCGTCCTCGCCATGTGAGTATCGTTATCGTTAACAGTGACATATATACTAGAGGTCAACAGCAAATATATAACGTGGTCACCATTTTTCGCTCTCGTATATCGATAAGTGTGGACATATATTTACTTTTGGAGTGGAAATTATTCTGACAATGTAGATTTTGTATCAAAACATAGAGTTCCAGTGTGTTTATAGAGATTAAGGCTAATCTACTGTACATTGAGCATGATGATGTCAATAAAATTAGAATGTGATTGATCTGACGCTTTCTCAGATAAAAAATATAGCCCTTGAATGTTTAAAATCTTTAGCGTGTCGCTGTATTTATCACTTGAACTGAATGTCATATATTTTGCTACATGTATTTCTACATCTTTTCATTTACATTACAATATACATGTACATATTTAATACTGTAACAGGTTTTATTATACATATATATAGATAGTGTTACGGTTGCCTTCTACCTTCGCGTTAGGGGGGATTTCCATTTAGCTCAGTCGTTAAAGTGGCGCACCAGTAAGCCTTGGGTCAAAGGTTTGAGCCCTGCTGCGGTACACTACGCTCGGCCTGTTTCAATACTATGCATAGTTTTTTATGTACATGTATATGTTTTTATTTCAGCTATGATAGCTATAGTAAAGTGAGACAGGCCCTGCATCAAATATGACATCAACACCTGACAAAGGGACTAGCTTCCGACCACCTAATATGTCTTTGTATGGTATAAAATTGGAAATTTCATCAGAAGATTCGCCAGCACTAATTAAGCTTAAGGTATTCATTGATAGTATACTTTTTTGCCAAAGTCAAAGATAGTGTAAGCCCAGCCCATGTAAAGTACTTATACGACATGCGATCTAAATGTATGAGAAATGAGTATTACATCTATTAATTGCTCTGTAAATACATGTGATTCATAAAATTTTGCATGTTGATTTCAGTGGACAAGGAATATCCGGAGTTCATGAAATACATGTATCTGGACCTCCACGCGCAACATATTGGAAAGGGTTCCGAGTACGAAAACAGTGAAATTAGACAAAAAGAGATGAAACAGTTAATGTCGATGATAATCCAGATGGAGTTTCAATGTTGTTCTTTCCAACCAAGTCAAGTCATAGACGATGGAACTGCATTGGTTTCATTTCCCAATTGAAAATGCTTGCCAAAAAGTCTGTTGACAGCAAATGTAAAAAAATAGGTGCAGAAAACGACAGCATTTCTACAGAAATTAAAGAAACAGTAGTATACCTAAAATGGGTAATGCATTGTTTTCGTTTGCATTCTACTTTCATTTATATGGATTGGGTTTGGTTTGGGCTGTTATAGTTAAGGATGTGCCAGGTTTGTTTGTGGAGGAAAGCCGGAGTACCCTGAAAAAAACAGTCAGTATATGGAGTTGCCCAACATTGGACTTCAACTAGAAATCTACAGTTTTATTAGTTTAATGTTTTATTAACAGACAGGGTCATGTAGGGATGTGCCAGGTTTTATGGTGGAGGAAAGCCGGAGTACCCAGAAAACAACCACCGACCAGCGTTGATCTGAACTGCATCATCGATACTCCAGGGGTTCCGATCAAGTAGAAGTAGAGATCGTAAGTGATCGGAACCCCTGGAGTATCGATGATGTCTGAACTGTAACTCAAACTTTCTGTACCAACAGGGTGAAAGGACATTTCTTTGTAAATACAATGTACAGGTTTTGTTGATGTAATAAATGGCATAACTTAATATCGTGTCTTTTCATATATATAGAAAGGGAGTGATTATTTTGATGAAATTATGTAACACATCAGTTAGCATATAAATGCAAATTGATAATATATATATATATATATGTACATGTAATGACTCTACCCACACATGCATATAATGAAATAAGTCTCCAGACTTACAATGGGGCCGAATATCCTGCGAATGTATAGTTGTGTGCAGTATGTTTGCTTACACTAATTACCGGTAATTACAATATAAACATGTAACTTTATAATGCATACAAATGTACATTAAAAAATATCCAGGTACGTGTATTGCACAGTCGGGTTACTCCCATAACATGAGAGTCGACTGGTCAGCCGTTATTTTATCGGACGTTACTTTGCTGGCTGTCGACTCTTATTTCCGAAGGCCTATTTCTTTGATGCAGTTTCCGACGTCGGATGAAAGCGAAAGGAAAAATGCAATCATATCAATACTTACAGTTTAGGTTTTAATTATCCTATTTATCTATTAAAACCATAATCTGAGGCCTCATAAAATAGTACTTCAGCGGATTAGATGTGATGAATCCTTTCCGTAACATTTTGACCTAGTTTTAAATAAGGTTGCTACAAAAAACGGAACGTGAATTCAAGCGGGCAGAATACAAGCAAAAGTAAAGGCAGGTCAAGCATTTTGGGGACTTTGCAATTCGTTTTTTTCTTTTTCTATTTACCGGCCGGATAGCTATCTACATGATGTTTTGGCTCATGAAAAACGTTAGGAGATGTTAAAATTTATTAAGATGATTTTACCTACGGCTGATTTTGTCAAAATACTTGTTAATCTATGAAAAAGAGATAGGTATTTGACATTGATGACTATTTAAATATGATTTAAACGTTTTTTATTGTCACTATCTAGACTTTAAAAATATTACCCTCAGCATCGGATAAATGGCCTATCGGAAGTTAGAAGTTAGACACGACGTAATGTTCCGAAAGTGTCTCGTCGTGCTATACCTCTAACATTGTTGGAGTAAGTCGGGTTATACATGTAATTAGTCTCCATTTAGTTTTCTACCAGATGAGCATGGACATTTGTTTTGTCCTCGGCGTTTGTATACCTCGGTATACTGAGATATAAATGATTCATAACAGCTATACCTAATCATTCAAATGATTAGTTTGTTTGGCAGCAAAAACTCCGTTTCATTTCTCAAAGAATTACCCCTATGGTGCCCCACCATATTTTGTATTTTTTTTTATTCGTGACGATTGCAACAAACGGCATTATATCGCTCACAGCAGATGCTTATTCCGATAAGTTCACATTGCGAAACAATTTGCAAGTTTTCTACGGGAAAATCCTATCGAAAGCATACTTTCACTATGCAGTAAGGTAAACAAAAACAAGCATTGGTATCTATTTTGAGGTGTTCCGAATGATGATCACGTGACTTTCTCGGTATCCCTCTGTTTCAATATTCATAAGATAGCGGAGATAAGATTTTCCCGTTCCATTTCTTCGCAGTGTTGAAATTACATTTTGAGAATTATCATAGGTAAACTATATGGAGCGAAAAGTTTTAAAGGTAATATTTATCATTTCCATCAAATTTACACTGAAAATCATTCCTTAATAAGACATTCTAACAATGGGACTGACATTCCAAAGTCATCAAATATTATAATGGTATTTTAACCGCACCACTCTTCATTCCATTCTTTTTAATACTCATCATTTTCCATTTTCAATATTTAACTTTTGAGATAACAAAATTCAAATATGTAGCACTTCCCGCAAATATGCTTCCTTACTCCGAAAGTTTGAATCAATTGTTTTTCCCCCATATCATTTGTGCACTCATGTCGGCTGAGGCTATATTACATGCAGTACAACCTCGTGACGTCACTGCATCAAATCTTGTACAATCTTGTACAATTCTCGGTATGCCTCGGATTTACCCTCGAATAGAATATCTCTATTCTTCATAATTTTTGTAATAAAAAGAGTCTTATAATGTCCTGCAACTGCCGCACATATTGACCAATAACTACTCCTGGAAAATGCTTTATCAGTCAATGCGGTTCAAATAAATTTGTTCCACGTTCTTTCAGTCCACATGCAGAAGGTATTTTTCTCTCATATCTCGCCGTTTGATAACAACTTAATAATTTCGGTGTCTTCCACCGCCATTTTAAGACATAAATAAAACCGCAACTGCAAATTAATTACCCATACATAAAAAATTGCAAAATATATCAAACGCAAATCCCATAATTTGCATTCTATATAGTAAAGCCTCATAGTTTATGGAAAAACTGTTAAAATACAAGGAGGAAATAATTATTTCGTTTACGCAGTAACAACAGAAATGTGCGTGGGTTGTCATGTAATACAGAATACTATGGTGTATATATTTATAAAAAAACATGAAATACAACCTTATGCGACATGAGTGTTTTTAATGATAAACCAGTATTACACCTGGTATGAGATAAATTTTAATCACAATAAAGTCACAGTGTTACTAGGGGGTCCATTAAAATATTTCAATAATATAATTTATATGAAAAAAATGTATGTTTAGGTACATCATATCTGAATTGAAGCTATGGTGACAGTGGAAGGATTCAGCTGGACAGAAGATGTCGCCAGGGTTGGTTTATTATACAGTTCCCCGGTACTGACCAGTACTACGACCACTCTGGTCATCTGCCTGGCCATCTGTGTTAAACAGGACTCCAAAGCGGCCACTTTCAACACATTTACCAGTACCTGTAATTGTTTCAACAGTCTACTTACCGCTACACCAGTAACCGGAAATCGCCTTTGGAAGCGAAAATTAAGTAAGTAAATAATGCAAGTCTATATTTCTCTACAAAAAAATTTATTTCAAAACCCGATGAAATTAAAAACTAGTAACATCACTGCTTTTAATTATAATTAATTCGCCACACTACGGTGAACTTGATGAAATAAAACACATTTATAAGTACAATTATAGTTGTATGGAAAAAAAATCGAAAAATCAGATTGTCAGATTTAGTATGAAAACAAAGAAAAAACAATTATATAAGTATAACTTTTAGTCTTAATCAATATCGAAAGACTAAAGGTAAATCGTCCTTTTTGCGTTGCATATTCTTACAAAAGTTTGCAAGCAGCTATTGTTAAAAGGCAATTAAAGACAAGTCATATCAATACTTGAAATAAGCTTTTGAACCTAACTTCTAAATTAACCCAATTTTAGATGTGCTTTTTCTGAAGTAACTTCGTGACGATTTTAAAGCGTTTTTTATCAGACGCTTTAAGATAATGATATCAAAAGAAACGTATCCACTAAGAATGCTACAAACTACATTCAACCACCGAAGCATATATTATTATTACTAAAATCAAATTCAATTAATTCAATTAGATTCTCTCATACATAGAAATGTATATTATAATTGATTCAATATTTATCCTTTGGTCTTAAATGTTAAAATGTATTTCAATTATAGAAAAAGCTTTAAAACGATCTACACAAATAAAATATATTACAAAAAATGATATTTCACCATTTGGTTTTAAATGATGAAATGCATGTTAAATTTAAAAACTTGTTTCCTTTCTTTAGCTCAAGTTGAAGGCTATGTATACAACAGCCAATTAGATTGGTTCATAAAAGTTGTTACTGATCAATGGATTAAACACACGGACGCCGAGACGTTCTGTAACGCTGATGGTGGAAGGCTGGTTGTTTTGGATACAGATGAGAAATTTGCATATGTTACCGGACTGCCAGACATACAGAGTAAGTATTGGTTAGATAGATTTTACATTAATGCATTAACGTTAAATTAATATCTGGTATTCTAAATCAATATTTATATCAATCTTCATTTAGAGTTTACCTACGTAATACTGTTTAATAGTGTTAATATATGGCTAACTACAAACAAGCCATTTATCAGAGAGCCGGATTATGACAACAAAATGCATAAATAATTACTACATAATACGGCAGTATCATTGATACGGTTGCCAAGATAGAACAATGTAACAATTAATTCAAATTGGTAACATATATATCATTAATTAGTTTAAAAGTCATCAATAATTCATTTGCTCTACGAAAACTTGGGTACGTAACCTAACTGTAAATTCTTTAGCAAATTGTTGTATGAGTTAATGGTTATGTACGTGTGATTGTACAAAACAACACAATCGTGATTCTATAATGTAAACATATCCAAAATAATAGAAGACAATACAAGACTTTTCTGAGGGGCGGTGTTTTATAATAATAAATGTACAATGTCTTTCATGAATTTTCTTGTGATGGCAGTCAGCGAATATTACCACCTTGGAGCTGATGATATTGCAGTTGAGGATACGTTCGTTTGGACAACCGGAGTTGTGATGAATAGAAACCGACCCCCGTGGGCTGAATATCAGCCTGATAACTATCTCGGTAATCAGAACTGTCTAGCGCTGTTCAATCATCTGTTTGACGATATATTTTGCAGTGATCATATGAATTTTATTTGTGAATATGTCTTACTTTATTAATTGTTTTATTCGGGAAAATGAATAAGGAAACAGGTACTATCATGCATTGTGTATTAGTACCATATCTTATTAGAATTAAATCTTAAATGTATCCTTGTCTTATTAGAATTACACTTTGATGTATTCATGTATTTCTAGTTATCAACGAAACTCAATGAATGAACGAACGAACGAAGAGGTTAATTGCTAATAGGTGTTTCTTTATGACTTTTTCATCCATAGTATTTAGATTTTGTGTAAAACGTTTGAACGTTCAATATCTCCACTTTTATTTCATCTCTTGTGTTGATAGACTGGAATATGTCTATTTCCTAACTTTGTAATGAATTAAGGTGGAAATATCATCATTGAAATATGGAGTAACTCATATTGACAAAATTTGAAATCAGATTCTAAACTTGGTGTCCTATTAAGT
>SAYR01058937.1:2803900-2870191 GCA_004382745.1 Argopecten irradians irradians | reverse complement strand
TATTGATGACTTTTAAACTAATTAATGATATATATGTTACCAATTTGAAATTAATTGTTATATTGTTCTATCTTGGCAACCGTATCAATGATACTGCCGTATTATTTAGTAATTATTTATGCATTTTGTTGTCATAATCCGGCTCTCTGATAAATGGCTTGTTTGTAGTTAGCCATATATTAACACTATTAAACAGTATTACGTAGGTAAACTCTAAATGAAGATTGATATAAATATTGATTTAGAATACCAGATATTAATTTAACGTTAATGCATTAATGTAAAATCTATCTAACCAATACTTACTCTGTATGTCTGGCAGTCCGGTAACATATGCAAATTTCTCATCTGTATCCAAAACAACCAGCCTTCCACCATCAGCGTTACAGAACGTCTCGGCGTCCGTGTGTTTAATCCATTGATCAGTAACAACTTTTATGAACCAATCTAAATTGGCTGTTGTATACATAGCCTTCAACTTGAGCTAAAGAAAGGAAAACAAGTTTTTAAATTTAAACATGCATTTCATCATTTAAAACCAAAATGGTGAAATATCATTTTTTTTTGTAATATATTTTATTTGTGTAGATCGTTTTAAAACTTTTTCTATAATTGAAATACATTTTAACATTTAAGACCAAAGGATAAATATTGAATCAATTATAATATACATTTTTATGTATGAGAGAATCTAATTGAATTAATTGAATTTGATTTTAGTAATAATAATATATGCTTCGGTGGTTGAATGTAGTTTGTAGCATTCTTAGTGGATACGTTTCTTTTGATATCATTATCTTAAAGCGTCTAATAAAAAAACGTTTTAAAAACGTCACGATGTTACTTTAGAAAAAGCACATCTAAAATTGGGTTTATTTAGAAGTTAGTTCAAAAGCTTATTTCAAGTATTGATATGACTTGTCTTAATTGCCTTTTAACAATAGCTGCTTTGCAAACTTTTGTAAGAATATGCAACGCAAAAAGGACGATTTACCTTTAGTCTTTCGATATTGATTAAGACTAAAAGTATATACTATATTATAATTGTTTTTTCTTTGTTTTCATACAAATCTGACTTTCGAATTTTTTTTCATACAAGCTATTAATTGTACTTATAAATGTGTTTTATTTCATCAAGTTCACCGTAGTCTGCGCAATTAATTATAATTAAAAGCAGTGATGTTACTAGTTTTTAATTTCATCGGGTTATGAAAATCAATTTGTTTGTAGAGAAATCATAAACTTGCATTATTACTTACTAATTTCCGCTTCCAAAGGCGATTTCCGGTTACTGTGTAGCGGTAAGTAGACTGTTGAAACAATTACAGGATACTGGTAAATGTGTTGAAAGTGGCCGCTTTGGAGTCCTGTTTAAACACAGATGGCCAGGCAGATGACCAGAGTGGTCGTAGTACTGGTCAGTAGCCGGGGAACTGTATAAAAACCAAAAGATCGACACATAAACCCCCTCGCTCTTCTGTCCAGCTTGAATCCTTCCACTGTGTCACCATAGCTTCCAATTCAGATATGATGTACCTAAACATACATTTTTTTCATATAAATTATATTATTGAAAATATTTTAATGGACCCCCTAGTAACACTGTGACTTTATTGTGATTAAAATTTATCTCATACCAGGTGTAATACTGGTTTATCATTAAAAACACTCATGTCGCATAAGGTTGTATTTCATGTTTTTTTATAAATATATACACCATAGTATTCTGTATTACATGACAACCCACGCACATTTCTGTTGTTACTGCGTAAACGAAATAATTATTTCCTCCTTGTATTTAACAGTTTTTCCATAAACTATGAGGCTTTACTATATAGAATGCAAATTATGGGATTTGCGTTTGATATATTTGCAATTTTTTATGTATGGGTAATTAATTTGCAGTTGCGGTTTTATTTATGTCTTAAAAATGGCGGTGGAAGACACCGAAATTATTAAGTTGTTATCAAACGGCGAGAAATATGAGAAAAAATACCTTCTGCATGTGGACTGAAAGAACGTGGAACAAATTTATTTGAACCGCCATGGACTGATAAAGCATTTTCCAGGAGTAGTTATTGGTCAATATGTGCGGCAGTTGCAGGACATTATAAGACTCTTTTTATTACAAAAATTATGGAAGAATAGAGATATTCTATTCCGAGGGTAATTCCGAGGCATACTCGAGAATCTGTACAAGATTGTACAAGATTTGATGGCAGTGACGTCACGAGGTTGTACTGCATGTAATATAGCCTCAGCCGACATGGAGTGCACAAATGATTGGGGGAAAAAAACAATTGATTCAAAACTTTCGGAGTAAGGAAGCATATTTGCGGGAAGTGCTACATATTTGAATTTTGTTATCTCAAAAGTTAAATATTGAAAATGGGAAAATGATGAGTAATTAAAAAGAATGGAAGAAAGAGTGGTGCGGTTAAAATACCATTATAAATTTGATGACTTTTGGAATGTCAGTCCCATTGTTAGAATGTCTTATTAAGGAATGATTTTCAGTGTAAATTTGATGAAATGATAAATATTACCTTTAAAACACTTTTCGCTCCATATAGTTTACCTATGATAATTCTCAAAATGTAATTTCAACACTGCGAAGAAAATGGGAACGGGAAAATCTTATCTCCGCTATCTTATGAATATTGAAACAGAGGGATACCCGAGAAAGTCACGTGATCATCATTCGGAACACCTCAAAATAGATACCAATGCTTGTTTTGTTTACCTTACTGCATAGTGAAAGTATGCTTTCGATAGGATTTTCCCGTAGAAAACTTGCAAATTGTTTCGCCAATGTGAACTTATCGGAATAAGCATCTGCTGTGAGCGATATAATGCCGTTTGTTGCAATCGTCACGAATAAAAAAAAATACAAAATATGGTGGGGCACCATTAGGGGTAATTCTTTGAGAAATGAAAACGTGTTTTTGCTGCCCAAAACAAAACTAATCATTTGAATGATTAGGTATAGCTGTTATGAATCATTTATATCTCAGTATACCGAGGTATACAAACGCCGAGGGACAAAACAAAATGTCCATGCTCATCTGGTAGAAAACTAAAATGGAGACTAATTACATGTATACCCGACTTACTCCAACAATGTTAGAGGTATAGCACGACGAGACACTTCGGAACATTACGTCGTGTCTAACTTCTAACTTCCGATAGGCCATTTATCCGATGCTGAGGGTAATATTTTTAAAGTCTAGATATGACAATAAAAAAAAACGTTTAAATCATATTTAAATAGTCATCAATGTCAAATACCTATCTCTTTTTCATAGATTAACAAGTATTTTGACAAAATCAGCCGTAGGGTAAAATCATCTTAATAAATTTTAACATCTTCCTAACGTTTTTCATGAGCCAAAACATCATGAGATAGCTATCCGGCCGGGTAAATAGGAAAAAAAACGAAATTGCAAAGTCCCCAAAATGCCTTGACTGCCTTTACTTTTGCTTGTATTACTGCCGCTTGAATTCACGTTCCGTTTTTTGTAGCAAACCTTATTTAAAACTAGGTCAAAAAGCTTACGAAAGGATTCATTCACATCTTAATGCCGCTGAAGTACTATTTTATGAGGCCTTCAGGATTATGGTTTTAATAGATAAATTAGGATAATTAAAAACTAAAACTTGTAAGTATTGATATGATTGCATTTTTCCTTTCGCTTTCATCCGACGTCGGAAACTGCATCAAAGAAATAGGCTGCGAAATAAGAGTCGACAGCCAGCAAATGTAACGGTCCGTATAGAAAAATAACGCTGACCAGTCGACTCTCATGTTATGGAGTAACCCGACTGTGCAATAACGTACCCTGGATATTTTTTAATGATACATTTGTATGCATTATTAAAGTTACATGTTTATATTTAATTACCGGTAAATTAGTGTAAGCAAACAACACTGCACACACTATACATTAGTAGGATATTCGGCCATTGTAGTCAGGAGACTTATTTTATTTATATGATGTGTGGGTAGAGGCATTAACATCTAACATATATATATATATATATATATATTATATTATCAAATTTTGCATTTATTATGCTAACTGATGTGTTACATAATTTACATAAAATAATCACTCCCTTTCTATATATGATGAAAAGACAACGAATATTAAAGATGCCTCCAGCGCTGAAAATGGTATATTTTACTTATCAAAAAACAGGAAGCAAGACATTAGTATTTTTTCTTCAGTTCAAAAAGTTACTTACTTTACACCATTACAGCCAATTTGAAAAAGTTTGAGCTTCTAATTTTACTCAAGTTAAAAATATGAAAAATAATTAATTGCATCGCCGAAAAATTCGCGTGTCACTATATCCTATTATGCGAAGGAAGTACTGAATTGCGGCATGCACAAAGGCGAATAAAATCATTTTATATTTTTTTTTGTGTTAGTCAGACATATATGTACATGATCAAAACACCAATTATTGTTCAACTGATGAATATTAATTTATGCTTTTGCTCGGGTGGCATCTTTAAGTTATGTTCATTTATTACAATCGAACAAAACTGTTACATTGTATTTACAAAGAAATGCTCTTTCACCCTGTGGGTACAGAAAAATTTGAGTTACAGTTCAGACATCATCGATTACCCAGGGGTTCGATGCCACTTACGACTCTTACTACTTCTACTTGTCGGAACCCCTGGAGGTATCGATGATGCAGTTCAGATCAACGTGGTCGGTGGTTGTTTTCGGTACTCGGGCTTTCCTCCACCATAAAAACCTGGCACTCCCTAATGACCCTGTCTTGTTAATAAAACATCTAAACTAATAAAAACTGTAGGATTTCTAGTTGAAGTCCAATGTTGGGCAACTCCATATACTTGACTGTTTTTTTCAGAGGTACTCCGGCTTTCCTCCACCAAAACAACCTGGCACATCCTTAACTATAACAGGCCCAAACCAAAACCCAATCCATTATAAATGAAGTAGAATGCAAACGAAAACAATAGCATTTACCCAATTTTAGGTATACTACTGTTTCTTAATTTCTGTAGAAAATGCTGTCTTTTCTGCACTATTTTTTAGCATTTGCTGTCAACAGACTTTTGGCAAGCATTTTCAATTTGGGAAATGAAGACCAATGCAGTTCCATCGTCTATGACTTGACTTGGTTGGAAAGACAACATTGAAACTCATCTGGATTTCATGACATTTAACTGTTTCATCTCTTTTTTTGTACTAATTTCACTGTGTTTCGTACTCGGAACCTTTCCAATATGTTGCGGCGTGGAGGGTCCAGATACATGTATTTCATGCAACTCCGGATATTCCTTAGTCCACGAAATCAGACATGCAAATTTTATGAATGAATGTTTTACAGAGGCAATTTAATAAGATGTAATACTCATTTCTCATTACATTTAGATCGGCATGTCGTATAAGTATTTTACAGGGCTGGGCTTTACACTATCTTTGACTTGGGCAAAAAAAGTATACTATCAATGAATACCATTAAGCCTTTAATTAGTGCTGGCGAATCTTCTGGATAAATTTCCAAATTTTATACATAACAAAGAACATATTAGGTGGTCGGAAAGCTAGTCCCTTTGTCAGGTGTTGATGTAATATTTGATGCAGGGCCTTCTCACTTTACTATAGCTATCATAAGCTGAAATAAAAACATATACATGTACATAAAAAAAAACTTATGCATTAGTTTGAAACAGGCCGAGCGTAGTGTTACCGCAGCAGGGCTCAAACCTTTGACGCCAAGGCTTACTGGTGCGCCACTTTAAACGACTGAGCTAAATGGAAAATCCCCCTAACGCGAAGGTAGAAGGCAACCGTAACACTATCTAATATATATGTATAATAAAACCTGTTACAGTATATAAATATGTAACATGTAATTGTAATGTAATGAAAAGATGTAGAAATACAATGTAGCAAAATAATACTGACATCTAGTTCAAGTGATTAAATACAGGCGACACGCTAAGATTTTAAAACATTTCAAGCGGCTAATTTTTTATCTGAGAAAGCGTCAGATTCAATCACATTTCTAATTTTATTGCCATTCATCATGCTCAATGTACAGTAGATTTAGCCTTAATCTCTTATAAAACACACGGAACCTCTATGTTTTGATACAAAATCACATTGTTCAGAATAATTTCCACTCCAAAAGTAAAATAGTATATGTCCCACACATTATCGATATACGAGAGCGAAAAATGGTGACCACGTTATATATTTGCTGGTTGAACCTCTAGTATATATGTCACTGTTAACGATAACGATACTCACATGGCGAGACGAAAACTGCTACTTTCATTTGATGGAAACTTGAAGGTTTTTCTCTTTCTTTTACCCAAATTCCAATGTATTATGTTTTCGCCCAATAACCACTGTGACTTCTTAGTTTGCTTTCCTCTTCTCAGATGGGATAAAGTATGACGGCCTCCCACGTTTTCGTTTTGAAGTGGGGGAAGCCATTTTTGTTTTTTTTTTTTTTTTTTTTTGTGACCTGCTGCTGTGGGTGAAACCTATTGGAATTTTAGCAGTACTGCTTAAAATCGAATTTAATTCATTTTATAAATTTTAATTACTTTTAAACCATTAAACCAGTAGCTTATTTTGCATCGTAATTAACGAAAAAGTTCATAAAAACGCTTTTATGTTTATGAATATGTATTATAAAGTTCGCAATAGTCGCGTCAGAGCTTAGTTACGGGCACATAATAACTTTCACAATAAAAACCAACTTTTATGTGCCGTTATTTCATAATTCACGAATCAAAAATAACATTATTATGCAACTGAAATGGTAGACTTTAAAAAACATAAACCAAAACTTACGTTATCAAATACCTGTCCCTGTCATATATTAAATCGAAAAGAGTCTAGTTTACTACTGGATATCCATGGATAATGGACGTTGGTTGAAATACTTAATGTTCAGGACCAAGCCCTAATGTTATTCATGCTTTGATAAAAAGATCAATGAAATCAATTATCTAATTGTAACGTTGGCATTGAAAAATCCCTAGCCAAGCGTGCTCCTGTAGACTCAGATCGACGTTTCATTGTTGGATGACTGATAATCAATAGGCAAGCTGTACATGTAACGGCTATTTTGATGACTTGTTTAGAAAACACATTTTTTTTAATCCACTTGAGGACTTCGTTTCAGGTGCACCTAAAATGTGGTGTAATCGCCTTTTGTCCGTCGTCATGCGTGTCGCATGCGTCGTCCGTGCGTGTTTCGTCCGTCGTATGTCCGTAAACAATTTACATTTTCACTTTCTTTTCCAAAACTTGCTGAATCATTTTCATGAAAATTTGCAACATTATTCCAAGGGCATAAGTTCCAAATCAAATTGTGATCATATGGTCCCCACCTCCGACGGGGCTTTGGGGGGGGGGCGCTAAAAGGGTTGTAAAATTGACTAAAATTTCAAAAAACTTTCTTTTCTACTCACAAGATGTGGTAGAATCAAATACACTTCATGGATAGGAAGGATTAAGGTCCGTTTACCATTAATTATGAATAGTATGTCCCTAGGATCTCTTGTTGGCCCCTGGGAGGGGGTTATGTTTTCTATACTTTTATAGAGGGAAACACATTTTTAAAGCATTTTTTGGTCATTTGGTAATAAAGAAATAAGTTACTTCTTCATAGATAGAGAAGGCCTTAAATCCTTTACAAATACTGTGAATTATAGACCCCTAGGGTCTCAACATTCCCACCTGTTGTAGGGGCGTAAGGTAACTATAGTTTAAATTAAGGAGAACTTTATGATGATTCTTTTGGCTCCAATTTCCTTACAAGTCAATTGAGTTCAACCTCTTTTAGAAGTAGATTTGAGGTCTAAATAGCATTTTACATCATAGTCTCATATTGCGTCGCCCGGCCGACCCCCTGGGGGCGAGGGCCCGAAGCGCAAAGGGGGTCAAAATTGGCTAAAATTTCATAAATCTTCTAATTCGAGTATAGTGAGAATCAAAACTCTTTTATGGATGGAAAGCGTCTAAATGGTTATTAACGCACTAAATGCATGTGTGATTTCACGCGTTTCTCCTGGGGAGGGGGGGGGGGGGCAGTTTTAAGTTAGTTTATATAGAAAAAACACATTCATAGGAGACCATTTTTTGCTTCATTTTCTTAAGAAACAAATGAGGTCAACATGGATTAGAATAATTTAGTTCTGAGATACGCATTTTATATCCATATCGGTCTCGACCTAAGACCAGATGCCGGGGCCAGGCGGTCAAAATGAACTGAAATACGTATAAAAAAAATTATCTGAGGTCACAGGTGTGATGGAAACAAAAAACTCTTTCATAGGAATTAAAAAGTCAGATTTCGAACTCAGATGACCAGTTAAGGCCCTTGGCCTCATGTTCTTATTATGAGTGGAAATGATTGTACATATAAATCTACTATCAACTTGCGCTCTGATCGATAATCGATATATCATGAGACAGCTCATTGCTGCATCTGAAAAATATGGGAACTTGGGTATTCATATACGTCGATGTTTCTGTCCATTTCTTTAATGTCGTATAAGTAATGTATTCTTTGTTATTTTTAACCATACTAGTTTTGGCACTGTGTGATATTTTATTATTAATTATCTAGGGTGTTTATATTGACCTCGGTTACAATGCTTGTATCCATTTTGTTGATGTTTTTGTGGTACGATAGTCGTCAGTTCGTAGTGTTTAATGTGATCAAAGGAATCTTTCAGGCTGAAAAATTGCATATATTCGCGATGTCTTTCGTAAATTGAATATGGCTTCATATGTTTCCTTATTTGTTAGATTCTAAAAGATTCCCTACCCTCTTATAATGAACAATAATTCAGAGGAGCAATCTAACGAAAGATGAAGGAAAATGCCTTTTAAAAGCCCTTAGCAAATGACAACACCGATAATTATACAAGAAGCAGATAGGAGGCGCGATAGTGGTGATGGACAGGGAATTTTTTATAAAAAAACGGAAAATTAGACAAGCATATCGCTGAATGAGGAATATTACGTCAAGGTAGATGGTACTCAGGGACCAAATATTTCAATGCAAAAAATAAAAGACTCATCAGCAACAACTTGATACTACGAAAATAAACCAGAAATGTAACGAACTTACCTGACAAATTCGAATATCAATGAATTGCTTTTAATGACTACCGGAACATTCCACAAATCAAAACAAATTAAGGAAGAATACAAATCAAATTCAGAATATATAGTCTTGTTTCATATCGTGATGATTTAACATTCAAGACCAATTGTGGGTTGAGCCGAATTCCCCAACCCAGAGACTCAGCAACTTACTAGATATCCTGCTTAAACCATTCTGTTATAAAGTAAATAGTTATGTGCGGGATGATATGGAAGCTTACTCTGGCGACTTTCAGTATTCGCCCATCTCCCGAAGGAAGTCAATGAAAAATTCGTATCTGTAACCATTGATTGTCGTTGAATTCTCTACACAAATATCACAAAGAACTCGGCTGAAGCAAATGATACTGGCTAGATAATCACCCGAGAAAATAATTCATCGTTTCAAAAACAGAGTTATACTAGATTGGATAGAATAGTATTATCTTAATAGATACTTTGTATGTTCAATGACGAACATTACTACAAATCAAGAGGCATGCTATGGGCACGGAAAATGGCTCCAACAGGTATGCGACCCTTACACTTTGATTTTTGAAAAAAATCTGAAGAAATGTGGGATACAACTTCCAAACTGGACCTATCAATAACTGGAAACCGATATCTGGATGTATTGCTTTAGTCATATGTGAATCTTCGATGAAGAACATCTGACAACATTGTTCACATCAGCTTAATATGGCTGGATCAAAGTACATGTTTTAACTTTTGAAGTTGATGACAAAAAATGCCGTTTTCTTAGATGTTCTGGTTCTAAAAAAGGATGATACCAAATAAAACAGATGATGTTTATTATACAACCACAGACAGCACACCAGTATGTCTTTACTTTGGATTCGTGCGATCCGCGACACAAGAAACGGGCAATTCCATTTTCTTTGCTTTCGAAAGGATTTGTTTACGCATAAGTTAGTGAGAGTGAGATATCTCCGCTTGAAAAATTAACGCAGTTATTTTGAAATCTAACAAATATCCTGCCAAACTGATAGAAAATGGAAGCTGGAAAATAAAAGAATTATGATTAGAACAATTGCTCCTACGTTCCCAAAAGAGAAATTCAACAACAAAATCTTCAATATTACCATCTAGTAACGGTATACAAAATAATCACGGAATAAAAAACGATATCCGTCAGCCTAAACAAATGTACTCCCAAGCAGATATACATATGCAGATAGTGCTGACAAATACACACCATCATCAATAGTAAACGTCCACCCAAATATCGTGAAGGAGAGCAACTTTGTAAATCCAACTTCAAACTGGAAGAAAATTTACACGCGATAAGAAAATGTATGGACCACTACCGATGTGAGAACATGCGGACTTCATTACAAAAAGCGTCCAGTCCTTTCAAATTTCTACTCCAGAAGCATTCGTAGTGAATGGCAAATATGTCTCATTGATTCGAAAAAAGACCTTATTTATGTAATAACATGGCCCGGGATTTGTCCAGAAATTTTACATTGAGAGGACCATATATTCACTGAGACTCGTTTCGTGGTACCAACATATTAATGTACCGGAATACAGGAAAATAAATTAACGTGAACATTTGGACATTTGCGGAAAGAAAAAAGGATAAGCTACATTTTCCGTTGTATTAAATGTTAAATTAGAATTACTATCCAAAGAAAAGAACAAGAAAATACATTATATAGAACTCTGAAACGCGAAAACTGAAATCGTTTATTGTAATTGTATAAATCAAGTTGCATATATGTTAATTCCTCCCTTAAATGACGTCCACAAATATACAATGATATACTGTCATGAAGTCATCTAATGTTGTTAAGCATCTGAAGAACATTGATGAAAGCGGCTAATGCCAAACTAACAACGTGTTTTCCTACTTTTTTTATTTTCTATACAACAATCAAGTTAAATATTCTGTTAAAGTAGCTTAAATATAATCTAAGTCCCATTTTAGTGCCAAATGCGAAAAGATTAAAAATAACGCAATTCGATGGTTCATTGGCAGAAATATCATGTTTACAAGTTGTAAGTGCTATGATTGTAATTAGCGCTTTAAAGATAGTGCGAAAAGCGAAAAAATTTAAACTGCGCTGAAAATAAAAATGTTTAGAAAGCTTGGCTTGTCTCATGCATTAACACTTAATCTGGTTATTACGCTGTCCGATTTTCAACTTCCCTATTGAAGGTAAAAACATTTCACAACAGAGAACAAACTTTAAATTTAGTCTAACTACGTGGTGGCTTACATAATCAAATTACCTATAGAAACATTTAGCCTGAACTAATCAACACGGGGAATACGTTCATAGTTATATAAGAAATATTCTCAAATTAACAGAAAAGATAAACTTTAAAGACACATTAGTCGGATTCAGGGTCTTCACCAGTGTTTATAGAACACAATATGCTGCATTAGAGATTATTGACACACTCCGCATTAGAGCACTATTAGATTTGCTGCGACACAAACAAAGAAATTTAAAAAATTTACCTGACGAATAATCATTCTTTTTATAATAATGTACAGAAAATTTTTAATCCTCATCAAAGGCTGCTGTTTAGATTACAGTTCGGAATCCAAATCGCAACTTGAAGCACACGCGGCTTTGGTCGATACACTGGTTAATTCGCTTTAGCTAGTTAACAAGTAAACAAGTTTAGGGTACAATAAATAAGTTAAACAAACTATCAATATGTTCACGCAAATCAGCATTACGATGACTTACCGTCACAAAGTCTTTTATATCGAGTCGGCAATGTCAGTTATTATGCGCGGATTCGTTCGTATCTCTACTCTTGTTTTATAATAATAATTGTACAATGTCTTTCATGAATTTTCTTGTGATGGCAGTCAGCGAATATTACCACCTTGGAGCTGATGATATTGCAGTTGAGGATACGTTCGTTTGGACAACAGGAGTTGTGATGAATAGAAACAGACCACCGTGGGCTGACTATCAGCCTGATAACTATCTCGGTAATCAGAACTGTCTAGCGCTGTTCAATCATCTATTTGACGATATATTTTGCAGTGATCATATGAATTTTATTTGTGAATATGTCTTACTTTATTAATTGTTTTATTCGGGAAATGAATAAAGAAACAGGCACTATGATGCATTGTGTATTAGTACCATATCTTATTAGAATTAAATCTTAATGTATCCTTGTCTTATTAGAATTACACTTTGATGTATTCATGTCTTTCTAGTTATCAACGAAACTCAATGAATGAACGAACGAAGAGGTTAATTGCTAATAGGTGTTTCTTTATGACTTTTTCATCCATAGTATTTAGATTTTGTGTAAAACGTTTGAACGTTCAATATCTCCACTTTTATTTCATCTCTTGTGTTGATAGACTGGAATATGTCTATTTCATAACTTTGTACTGAATTAAGGTGGACATATCATCATTGAAATATGGAGTAACTCATATTGACAAAATTTGAAACCAGATTCTAAACTTGGCGTCCTATTAAGTATTGAAATAAATTAGTATGAAATAGAATTGGATTTTGAGTCTTTATTTTGCGCAAACCGCTGTGTTACACACCTTAAAAAAACATTGAAATGACTTATAGGGGTAGTCTCCCTTTGTGTTTGCGCCATTTCAACTGTGTGGGAAATTTGAAGAACAATGCCCTCCAAAAGTTCTGGTATAGGTGTAATTAAAAAAAATACATTAAGTACAGAAATATGTAAGTCTTGGTAGAACTAACATCAGTAAATATTACTGATCATCTCTTTTATCTTCTCAAACTCATTAATTTCTTTCTGAAGAGTTTTCTCAGTGATAAATTGCTAGCAAATTTGAACATCTTTAGCATATGGGTTGAGGTGTTACATACAAATATGAAAGGCTGTGTTGAAATATTTACATTTCCACTGCGTGTTTTCTATATGAAGTTACTGAAATGAATAGTGTTCATTCCTAAATGAACAATTAACCAAAAGCGTATGAATATATTGATAATACCCACGTCAAAATGACGGTGCCAACATTGATCATAGCCTACTATACAATTTGCTTTCGGTTAATAAAACTATTTTTGGTAAGAGATACATCATAATTTGATGCTCCATTTTGTTCATAAACATGACTCGTCACATTTTGCACAATAATATAAATGTTATCGAATATGAACATTTACGTTTAGACTGATTTTGTTTGCTTCAATGAATTAAAGAAATAAATACCTGTATGTTTACGAATATTTTAGTCGGCTGCTGCTTGTTGACGTTCGTCAATATCGCAAGATATCTAGCTCCGATTTCGAAGAGGAATATATTCTTTACGTAAACTTTAAGGTTTCGGTGGACTAAAATTGTGAAGTTATGTGTATAGCATTTTTGTTGTTCACTGGTGTATGAACTGCATTGTGTAACATATTTCAACATGACACGCTATCTAAAATATCTCATAAAATGCAGTTCATACACCAGTGAACAACAAAAAATAACAATTATTCTTTAAATGATAACGGATTTATCGGAAGTTTCGTTGTATCACGAGGTATCCGGGAAGGTTGCCCCCCTCTCATGTTTGACTTTCGTCCTAGCAACGGAAGTAGTGGCTCAGAAATTGAACACTGATGTAAGCATTAGATGAATCAAAATACGATATAGGAAAATAATAACCTCGCAACTAGTCGGCTACACTACATTTTCTTAGTACAGGGACATAAAAAAGCATTATCAATTGTGAGTATTGGAAAGTATGTGGTTTTCAATTGGATAAATCGAAGACGGGGGGGTTATACGTAGGTTGTAACAAAAATAGAAATAGTACCTTCATGGATATAAACTGGGTAACGCAAGTCAAGTCGTTAGGTATACACTTTGGTACAAACTTAAAGGTATATTTGAAACTTAATTTGGCAAAATAAAAAGTATTGATACTCTAATTAAAAATGGGCAAAAAAGGAAAACTGTCCATGATAGGAAAATCTGTTTTGGTGCGATGGACCAGATGGTATTGAACCTGGTATTATGATTGGTAATAAATCGGAAGGTGGTCTATTTATTAGGTATGTTGATTCCTATATCTATGTTTTAAATGTATCTTTGATCAAAAGGTTATTATTTATTAAATATTCATCTTGAAAGTGATTCCAAAGTACCATTTAGAAAAAAAACTAGATGGGACCAGAATGCTGTTTCATATACCTGCGGGAAACATACGCAATCTTCCATAAAATGGTGTTCAAAGATTTTATTTCAACATACTGCAATCGTGGTTGAAACTCAGAGAAAGTAATATACCATTCCTTGATTATAATTATCGACATATTTGTAGAGAAGTCATTTGGGGAAACAGATACATCAAAATTAATGGAAGTTCCCTTATCTACAATACGCGGATTGATATAATTGGTAATTACGGAATAGTTGAAATGAAGATGAAAGAAACAAGAAATTGGATAAGTGAAGTAATTCATGTAAAGGAAGCTATTCCAAAAGAATGGAAAGGTAAGCTGAAGGGAGATGGTGACAGTCAAAACACGTCCCGATCAACTGCTGTGATATAAATTTGCCGGTGTTCAATAACAAAATTTCAATAATAACTTTCATTTATTCTACTTTTATCAGAAAATAGAAATCTCTTTCGTACTGTAGTGATATTTGGGTAGGTGTTTATTCAACTAGTAAATACTGGCTCGATTTATTGTAGATTATTTGAATTATTTTATATTTCAACAATATCATCATGTAGAATGGTAAAAAATTATACAAAAGAGTACCATTTAATAATATTCTTCCAAATGGAATATTGCTTAAAAGATGTTTATTGATGATAACAAATGTTTGATATGTAAATTTAAGGATGATTATAAACACTATTGTATTGCACGTCGATGCATAGATACTTTGTGGAATTTAATCGATATAATTTTATGAAAATATCACTACAACGTAAAGTTGATTTTTTTAAAATTGTTATAGCTTATAAGACTGCTGATCAGAATTACAGCGAATTTAACGTTCTTTTGTCTTTAATTGGCAATACACTATACAAACATTATCATATTTCTAACGGAAGGGATTCCAATTGTTCTATTGTTTCCCTATTGAAATCATATCTCGATAGAAAGTTTGCGTTACAAAGATACAGAGATATTAAATTAAAAGAATATGGCGATGTACTTAAATGAAGAACAAAATAATTAAAATGATGATTAAAAGAATAAATGAATAAAACATGTTGCAATAATGATAAACATTGAGTCTATGGGCTCTATACTCTTTAAATAAAGTTATACATAACAGTTTAATGTATAGATTTAAAGATGGTAGTTTATATAAGATCGTGGATGAGTTGAAATAGTGATCGATGAGAGATAGTTGTAGAGGAAAGAAGGTGGTTGGGACGAAATGGTGGTAGAAGTGAGACGGCAGTTTAGACGCGATGGTAGTAGAAGTGAGATGGGAGTTTAGACGAGATGGTGGTAGAAGTGGGATGGCGGTAAAGATGAGATGGTGGTAGAAGTGAGATGGCGGTTAAGATGAGATGGTGGTAGAAGTGAGATGGCGATTAAGATGAGATGGTGGTTGAAGTGAGATGGCGGTTAAGATGAGATGGTGGTAGAACTAAGATGGCGGTTGAGACTAAATGGTTAAAATGAGATGGTGGTTTAGTTGTCATAGTTGTTGATATATATAGGAGATGTTAGTTGGGACGAGAGGGTCGCTGAGGTCAAATGATGGTTGAAGTGATGAGAGGGAGATAAGTAGAGAGCTCATTAAAAGAATTATATTTGAAAATAAATGTGTAAAATCCTGAAGTAAGTTTTGTTTAAAATGGTTGATACAATACTTAAAACGTAGTTTATGTATTTACGCCTGGGACTGAATGAATGAGACTAGATACAGGTGTAAAGAGCCAAGAACGACACTTGGATTATAATGCCACCGTCGATATAAAGACTATGTGACGGTAAGTCATCGTAATGTGAAAAGGTGAACATTTTAATAGTTTTGTAATTTATATTTGAACTTTAACTTTGTTTACTTGAATTTTCAATAGACTAAATTAAAGTATATCGACAAAGCCGCGTGTGCTGATAAGATTTGCAATAAGCTTCAGTTGATATTTTTAAGCTTTATCTTACAGCATTCTTTGTTGAGGATAAGAAAATACTATGTACATTATTCATATAAATGATTATTTTACAATTTCTAAATTTCTATGGTTCCAGCAAATATATATTTCCGTGTGTCAATGATCATTAATATAGTCCAATGCAATATATTTACATAAGCGAAGCTTTAAAGATGGTACATTTGTAAACAGTTGTGGAATGCAAAGAATATTTTCTCCTAAATTGTGTTATGATGCTTATTTTTCGACAAAATCAAGATATCTTATGCGGTCTATATTTTGCTGCCTCTATTTTTGTAAAAGCGAGTACACTAAGAATTTAAACTTTTCACTTCTTAGTTAATGATATTCATCTTCCTTAAGGCAAAAAATGTCTGTTTAGGGTTACTCGACCGACCCCAATTTATTACCCCCGACCCTTTATCTCAGACTCCGGTTTCGGCCGTCATTTTAGAGTGAAAGACACTAAATAGTAAAGAAAAAAATCCTCCAGACCGACAGACCCTAATCTTTTTGCCAATGTAACCCTAAACAGACATATTTTTATGTAACGTCTCTTTTGACGCTATACCCGTACCCTCGCCGGTGTCAAATAACTTTAACAAATGCAAGATCTGGCCACTAGGTGGGAGGGGACCATTTTGATATTCCAATAATATATTTTAT
This sequence comes from Argopecten irradians irradians, assembly GCA_004382745.1. Taxonomy (NCBI): domain Eukaryota; kingdom Metazoa; phylum Mollusca; class Bivalvia; order Pectinida; family Pectinidae; genus Argopecten; species Argopecten irradians. Next base: position 2,853,277 of record SAYR01058937.1, on the reverse strand, counting down.
ATGACAAAAATCTGTTTAGGTTAATGATAACTGGATTGAAGTCATGGTGACAGTGGAAGGATCCAGCTGGACAGAAGATTTCGTAAGAGTTGGTTTATCATACAGTTTCCCGGTACTGACCAGTACTACGGCCTATGAAAATGTCCAAAAAACCTAATCAATAAATATACTACAAACTCCGTACAACCAACATAACATAAATTTTCATTGCTATAATCAATGTATCAATCAAGTTAATAAGATTAATTTATACATAAAGCTCTATTTCTATTGAATTAATGTTTAACTTTTGACTTTAAATATTGAAATGTATTTCAGTCAGAGGAAAAACTTGTTTCCCTTTCTTTAGCCCAAGTTGAAGGCTATGTATAAAAGTTTTTACTGGCCAATAGATTATACACACAGACGCCGAGACGGAAGAAGGCTGGCTGGATACAGAAGAGAAAATTGCGCATGTTATCGGACTGTCAGATGTGCAGTGTACGTACTAGTTTCATACATTTAAGGATTAAAGTTTCTTTCTGGTGGTTCTATCGAAGGATAAAGTTGAGTAGGGTATCGATATTTGGAATGGACCGCGAAGCTGTCCATGAAACAAATATCGATACCCTATTCAACTTTATCCTTCGATAGAACCACCAGAAAGAGACTTTAATCCTTATATTTACAGTCTTAACTATTATTTTCAAAGCTCAAGATTACCCTTGATAGTGTTTATGGCATTTATAAGACTAATATTGAATTATATCGTTTGGTTCTGACAGGCATTTGGAACAGCCACTCGAAGTGGCGGAAATTCTCGCCAATTCATCAATGAACATACAAATAAAGTGAGTTTTGATGAAGCATATATCTGGGGTTTTCCCGGTATGAAACTATAAATCGTTTTATTTATCTGTTGTTAAAAACACCATGGTGCAAAGCAGTTTGGTTTTAATCTTTTACTTCGTATGATTACACACGCTTACACAATTCATAACGTGGCAGGATATTTAACGTAGTTGTGACGCGGCGTCCGATTCAAACCGCCTGTGTCAAGGAGGTGTGACAACGGAAAGTTTCTTCAATTTTGTGATCACTTGAGTTTTACTTAATCAGTTCACGTTAGAAATTACTTGAATACACAGATGTTTAGATAGTTTCATGTCATTATTTCCGGATTTTGGAGATTTTAAAATGTATCGGACGTCGTTTCGAGGAACATGTACAAACACAGGTAGGCCCACTACTGTAAACGTTTACCGCTCTCAAAATGTTAGCTTATATTTATATTGTTGTTTCAAACACTTCAATAAACATGAGAGATATCTATTACAAGTATTGTAAAGCTACCATTGTAGGATTCCATTTCATTGATATTTCGAAACACCCAAACGTACATTGTTTATGTAAGGCCTACTCTCACCGATTCACAGTAGATAACGTACAGGATTTGTCTGTCCTCCGAGGCGAACAAAAATGCATTATCGTGATAGGTCGTTTTGGTTAAACTTATGCAACTCAAAGACTGATGTTGTCCTGACATATTTATCCATTTGAGTACAACCAAAGATGTTAAAAATACAAATAGGATGTAGATCTACATGTTGTAGCGAACAACACAGACTCACCGCCACACAACATGTAAATATTGCGACGTCATCGGAATGTACAAAACTGTATATTGTACAACATTGTTTATTTATCATGCGCACGGAAGCATTGCTCAAAGAGGTACGGTAGTAACATAAACAATGTAGCTTTTCTACATTTGTATTTACACACATATATGTATATGTGTTCAAACCTATTTTGATACATGTACATGCTCATCGAACGTACGTTCGGTACTGAAAACATCAAAAGTTTCTGATTTGGACCATCATAAATTCATCCGCGCGGTTCCAAATTGCGCGTGACATACTCAATCTATCGAGAAATAAAGTTGAGTAGCCTTTGGTTGAAATCAACGGGGTTTATACTATCAATTCACCACTGACTGTAAATATTTTAGATAAACGCATTGACGTTATTTCACTATTTAGTAGTTTTAATCACTTCATGTCGTATTGTCTTTACATCAATATGTAAACCCATCACTACTTGTTCCATATACTTGACTCTTTTGTTATTTAAGACCTTAACGAAAAGATATTGTCAAATTACCCCGCCATCTGAAACTTACGTTTGATTATACAAAACAACGCGATTCTATAATGTAAACATATCCATAACAATATAAATACAAGACAATGCAATACTTTTCTGAGGGGCGATGTTTAATAATAATAAATTTACAATGTCTTTCATGAATTTCCTTGCGATGGCATTCAGCAACTATTAACACCTTGGCGCTGATGATATTGCAGTTTAGGATACGTTCGTTGGGACACCAGGAGGTGTTTTGAATAGAAACAGATCCCTGTGGGCTGACTCGCAGCCTGATATCTATCTCAGTTATCTCAGTCGAGGGCTAAAATTTTGTAACATAATCCCAACCGAGTCGTTAGCCGAGGTTGGGATGTTCCAAAATTTAAGGCTGAGATCACTTACAGGTAATTGATTGGGTTTTTTTTCTAGCGCCTCTATGATATATTAAAACAATCCGTTAATGCGTAGAATGTAAAATTGTCCTGCCTTGTGCCTCCGATTGACCAATTCATCTGCATTCATATATGTAACAGTTCGCGCATGTGACGTCATACTATGGAATTGTTGACGTCATACGCTTCAAACAATCAATTTCATTAGAGATATGTACATTCAGTCATTAATCATACATTTTTGGTCGCTGGTTTTAATTATTAAAACAGTATGTACCGATTGATCATCGTTTTTCTTTGAGATTCCTTTTCGCAATGAGAGAAAAACTTTTTTGTATTTATGTTCTGTTGGAGATAAACCTTTATGTATCCTTGTCTTGTTAGAGATAAACCTTTATGTATCCTTGTCTTGTTAGAGATAAACCTTTATGTATTTATGTCTCGCTAGAGATAAGCTAAATTTAATAAATAAAAATTAATAAAAGTACGAAAAGGTTAATTGCTAATGAGTACTTTTCTATGCCCTTTTTCACGCATAGTTTTTTTTTTGATTTAATGTACAACGTAAGAATGTTAACTCATTTAGATGAATCTCAGAAATCATTTGATGAAGCTTTGTGTATACTAGATCGTTTTGGGCAGATATCAGGCTTATAGATAAACCATTAAAAACAAAAATTATTTGGATTGGAAATAAAAAGTTCAGTAGAGACGTCTATCATTACATATGGAACCTAAATGGGGAAAGACAAAATTTAATCTTTTGGGGCTAGCATTGTCATTAAAATCGGATGAAATGGTTGATATAAATTACAATAAAGCAATAAAATATGATTAATAAAAGTATGGTTAAGTGATCAAAAAAGGATTCTTACACCATTAGAAAGAATATTTGTACTAAAATCCATATTGATTCCAAAATTAAACCAAAATCCAAATCCTATTGTCGCATGTTGACAGAATAAAACGTGATACACTTGTCAAAAACTATGAAGAAAGGGTTTTTAAAAGTGATTGACCTCAGTAAATTTCTGAAAAGTCTATTATTAACCTGGATGCGAAGATTGATATTGGCCGAGGAAATAGAATGGATCTCCATATTTGAAACAAATCATTTTTGCACTTCAAATCTTATAGATATGGGAAGAGATTATACAAACAACTATAAAACAAACAATAAATTTTGGGAAAATGTATTCAGGGCCTGGTCAGATATGAATTTGAATTTAATAACAAATTATGAAGAATTATTGAAATCTTCTATTTGGTACAACCCAGCTCTAAAAATAGGCAATGTATTCTTCTTCCAGAAAGAATGGTATCAGAAGGGAGTGAAATTTGTATCTGATTTTTTAGATACAGATCGAAATTTTAAGTTTTACAAATTTTAAAGAAAAAGTTAATCAATTAAAAGTTGAATCAATTCTTTGGCAACACCTTATTAGATAAATTCAAAATACAATCGATGAAAATGTAGAACTAGATCCAATGTCAATCCTATTGGGGAAAAACAACAATTATCAAACCTACTTTCCTCCAGATCTTTTAAAACTTCATACAAAATACCTTATCTATGTTTCTTCCAGAAAAAGTAATAAGCTTACTTTCAATGAAATTAAAATATTTGATATATCGATTTAATATTAAAAAAATTGCACATAAAAATATTAGTATTGATCACTTCAGCAAATTTCTGGGAAGGCTGGCAAACCATCTTCAGTTCATGATTTCTCTATCTATATGCATGTGCTTAGCATTTAATTTTCATATTGGCTTCTAGATTTTTTAGTTATCAGATATCTCTGGCTTTGCAAATCAATATGTTTTTTCCCTGTCTTTATGGCTGCTGAGTGAAGAGAGTCTGGATTACCTCCCCTAACCAATATAAAAAAAAAAAATCTGTTTTTTTCCCTGTCTTTATGGCTGCTGTGTGAAGTGAGTCTTGGTTACCTCCCCTTACCAATATGATTAATACTTTTAGCTGTTCATAAATCAATCAAAATACACGTACAAGTACATATTTTTTCAAAAAGATTCTAATAGCCGGCAAAACTAATTTATCAAATATAGTAATTCGCAAATTCATCTTAACCAAAATGTGTAAACAGTTTTTTTCCTACGTACATGTACTTACTCAGCATGCTATGTTATGTTTCTTATGGTTATTTTTTGTGATAGAAAAGTAAATATATATATCCTGTGAAATTTATGTTGATGTCCCATGTATTTGGGTTATATGCAAAAAAATAGGGGGGGATTAAAATATATATATGAAAAAAAAGAATGTTCAACACCTCTGCTTCATCTGTTTTGATAAACCGGACAATAATTATTTAACTTTCTAATGAATTAAGCAGAAAATATCACCATTAAAATAATGAGCAATTCATATTATTGGCACAATTTAAAATCGGTTTCTTAACTGGATGTCCCATTAAGTGTTGAAATAAATTACAATGAAATAGAATGGGACTTTGAGTCTTTTATCAAACATAACTTCCGGTGTCAAGGACAACAGATGCTATTGTCTTAGCTCCGGCAGAGCTGAGGCATTCAACTGACAATTTAAGTGTAAATTCTATCAGTGATGAACGAACTGTGATGGCTTCGGTTATTTAGTGTCCTCTCCATCTCACTACAAAATAACACAAACACCAGGGCGCCGAGAGGCTAAAAAAATCAGAAAGTTTTCAGAAATGCCTGGTGACGGCCGGTCAGAGGACATAGGTGACAATTGCAAAGGAGCGGGGCAAAAGATAATCACCCTCCGTTCATCAAGAGGCTCAAAGAACGGTAGCAAGTCCTCAGGAAGTGGCTTATTTGCGATACCATGGGCCGACGAGCCGTGGATCTGCAAAATTTGTAGCGCGATCGCCCAAGATCAGACGGTGAAAGTGACAGAATAAACAAGGGCGATAATGAGAACGTGGTTTTGACGTCGATGCAATACTCCATGTGGTGTTGCCCGCTGTGCCATGTATCGGTGGGAAAGAGTCTTTTAGCGGAGATACTAGCGGAACAGAGGTGTGGGGAATAACTTAAAGAATTTGAAGAAAGGATAAAGAAGACAGAAGATTGATTCAACAAAGAGTGTGATTCTACACAAATCAGGGATATAGTAATCAGGCCACTGCGCCGGAGTAGCCGTGGCAGCGGAAACACCCAGTGAAAAAAGTATAATTGTTTACTTCCAGAAACTATTTCACACTATTATACCTTTAAATGTTAATATATCCTTTAAATTGTAAATTTAACCATACATAGCAACGTGGTAGACGATTTCACTGATCACCTTAACAACTATCACCCAGCACTACAGTTCACCATCGAGAGGATGATGTGTGAATTTATTTACTGTGGAAATGACTGTTGTTACTGAGACTTATATAGATACGTTTGATAATACCGATTAAAAATATATGTCAGTGTTGTATGTTGTTGCAATTTCCTGAAATTAATCTCTAGTGAAAGATTGTTCTTTGTATCGTAGCCACGCCCACGCAGCTATCCCAACCAAATCATAGCGGAAATTACTTACTTCTATTGTCTTATTGCTGTATCGGCTCGCTCACCTATCACGGTAGCTACTGAGCCGCGACATCAGTTGATAGGTCACGGCCGATACCAACACTTGCTGGTTTTTAACATATAAGCAATAGGATAGTACTAGTTATTCCTACTAATATACTAAGAGTTATCAGTGCTAATTATAAGGTGCTTTCTTAGGAAAAATGAAGGGGTGCAGGGATTGGGTAAAGAAACATTTATGTTTCAACCATACAAAACCAGAGATTTGATCATAAGTAAACCTATCACGTGTTTGAGTATATAACCAATATATCAATCAAGATAAGATTGATTTTGAGGTTAACAGAAAAGTAGTATTAAAGAACCATGTGTATTTATATCTTCTTGAAACAGTTCAAACTACTAATACAATTTTGAACTGTATCAAAAATATTTACATTGTACTGATAGGGCATATCAGGGTTACCATAGAGTAAAGTGTGAACATTATAGTCATGGCGTAGGTTTCTAAAACATATCATTTTTGTTTGTTGGTGATTTGGACAATATAGAAGGAAATACTTCTGAAGTTTCGTCAGATTGGTATTGCGATGATACAGATGAGAGTTCAGAGAACTGCAATGCATTCTAAGACGGGAGTGCTGAATCTGACCATATCTTGTTTTACAATGATAAAAGTAGGGAGGGACAGTTGGGATACAGTATTAAGGAAGTTTCTGAGATAGGTTTATATGGATTAATTTTTATAATGTCTGGAAGCGAGTTTCATAAGGAAGTAAGGAATCTTTGTAATGGTAAATACGGCATGGAAGTCGACAAAAAGCATCGGCTCCCCTTGTGCTATATGAGTATATATTATGATAACGAAGAAGATGGCAATGAAGTAGTGTTAAGTGAACGATTAAATATATATGTTGTAATGGGTACCTAAAGACATCGGCCGCTTCCCTGATTAGACGAGGACTTATCATGTCTGGACGAGCTGCTTTATTGGGGTTAAGATATTTACGATTTTCCACCATTCTCTAGCATTAGTACTAACATTATCGTTTAACCTGTTGCAAGGTTTATCAAAATAATTAGATTTTGATTTACGAATGGCACATGGTTCTTAAATTTCTAAATTTGGCCCAATCGTATCCATTTACAGGTTGTTTTGCCTTGCGATGAAAATATTTTCTCTTACGTGTTAATTTTCTTACATTGTTAGTTGGCCATACAGGAGAATTATTTCCAAACGGTGATAGTTTTAAATGGTACATGTTTTGGCTGTATTGATTTTTTGTTGTTGATCTCTACTTTTGTCTTGATCTTTATCATCTAAAATAGTGGCCCTTTATGGTAGTCTTTTTAGTCATCGTTATTGCCATGATTATAGAGCCAAATGTTACATTTGAAGCATCTTTGGAAAGATTTATATATGTTTTTACCACCATAAATGAGACAATGGTATCTCAAAGGTTGATCAAGAAAGCTCTCGCCGACATGACATTTATTAATTAATGATGGCTCACTTGAGCAAACTATGTCAAGGAGAGAGGAAGAGGTTTCAGTAAAGAAGATAGAACCGGCTATACACTGTGTCAGGTTGTAAGTAGTTAAGATGTTTTAAGATGTAATGAGGTATTTTTTTTACTAAGAGGTTTGCATTAAAGTCGCCGGTATTTTTTATTATATTATATATTCCAGTGTTGAATGCGAGTTCAATGTGTTCCCAAAAGATAGATTTTCGAGATATATTTAGTTGCAACAAAACGCATTCGACTGAAGGTAATTCGAGGTCGGATCTACGTTCACATGATAAGTTATTACTTACATTTACAGACACTCCTCCTTGATGCCTGTTTGGTCTACAGTAGCGATCTTGTGGTGAAAAACCAGGTAAATCCACATTAGAAGTAGAATCAACAGGACTAAGCCATATCTCGGTAAATGATAAATATCAAGATTGTATAATTCACTGTAGAGGACGTCGTATTTCTGATTTATACTCTGTACATTGAGGTGAACAAAACTGTATTTTGCTTTATTGAACAATATTGTGAGTCGGGGAAAAAATGTAGAAAAGGGAGATAGGTTAGATTCAGACTATGCAGGTCCAGGATTGCATTCAATATCATCACTGAGAAGGAGTACTAATTGAACAAGTAATATATATATACAGCTGATATGCATGTGTTAGAGGATAGAGATAATATGGCAAGTGATAATATAAGATGGATAGAAAAATGAAGTCGGCACACGTGGACCAGAATATTTTCGAAGTCTTCATACAAATGACCAGTAATTGGAAGAGTACTATAGATATGCACGTGGTAGTAGTAGTGGGGTGCGACACTTTTCGCAATGTACGATATTTTCATTCGTGTCAAGGTCCTGTTTGTATTTTGTTGGATTGTTAACATATACGGTAAAACAATGCAGTTACTACGAATATCAGCAAGTACGGACTCGGTCATGTAAATAATGTATACCTTTGGTGATTTAGATACTGCAGTTTTATTTCTCAGCAACCAACAGCTGTATTATTTAACAACTATAGATGATTTAAGCTTCAAAGCGTCTGAGAGCTCTGATGCTTGCTTACAAAATCCCATTTGAGTGTTAAATATGTAAATACAGAACACAGGGTACATATATATACAGTCGAATCAATATTGCCGACACATAAAACATGGAATTGCTTAGAAACCATAAGATTTCAATAATTAATACGTTTTTGTAATAGTCTGTTTATTATATTCCTGGTCGGAATGTTAAAGGTCGATACCAACAATAGCTTTTGTAATTAGATTCTCTGTAACAAAGGAGTCCTATTCGAAAGGAAGTTACATTTACACATGAATGTATGCTACATGAATAGTGTCTATTCTGAAAGAAGATGTTTATTTCATATAAGATATTGATTTCAGTTGCAAGTAATGAAATAAATTAGAAATATAATATCTAATTGCATGTAAGTCATCAGTTATTCAATAAACTTGTACCATATACTGGTAGCTGAAATTAAAGTGGGCTTGTATTTAATTAAATTTGATTAGAAATTACTAATGATTGGGATCAGTAAACAGACGTACATGTACCCCTTATGTGTTTCTCCATGGCGTGTAACAGAATCATAGATCACAGTAAACAGACGTACCCCTGATATGTTTCTCGTTGGTTTTAAAGTAACACAATTATATTTCACACTAGTCAGTCCGTACACGTTATGTGATTCTCTGTGGAAGTAAAAGAAACGTATATCAAAGTAAGCTGACGTACCCATGATGTGTTTCTCTGTGGCGAGTAACATAATCACATATCACATTCAACAGGTGTTCACTGATGTATTTTCCATGACAAGTTATAGAATTATAGCTCACAGTAAACAGACGTACTCCAATGTGTTTTTGTGGAGAGTAACAGAATCATAGATTCCAGTAAACAGACGTACCCCTGATGTGTTTCTCTGACGTAAGTAACATAATTATCTCAGTAAACAGATGTAATCATGATTCGTTTCTTGTGGTGAGTAACAGAATCACACATCAAAGATTATAGACCAGAGAGATACTTCTGATGTGTTTCTCTGTAACAGACTTGTAGATCACAGTAAACAGACGTACCCCCGATGTGATAATATGTGGCTAGTAACAGACTTGTAGATCACAGTAAACAGACGTACCCCCGATGTGATAATATGTGGCGAGTAACAGAATAATAGATCACAGTTAACAGACGTACTCCCGATGTGGTACTCTGTGGCGAGAAACAGAATTTAGGTAACAGTAAACATACGTCCCTATGATGTGTTTCTCCTTGGCGAGAGAGTAACAAAATTATAGATCACAGTAAACAGACGTACACCTGATGCGTTTCTCAGTGGGAAGAAGCAGAATCTTTGATCACAGTAAACAGTCGTACCTCTGATGTGTTTCTCTGTGGCAAGTAACATAATCATAGATCACATTTAACAGACGTACCCCGTATATGGTACTTTGTGGCGAGTTACAGAATTATGTATTACTGTAAACAGACGTACCCCTGATGTGTTTTTATCGCCAGTAACAGAATCATAGAGCACAGTAAAGAGACGTATCCCTGATGTGATTCTCTGTGGCGAGTATCAGAATTATATATCATAGAAACCAAACGTATCCATGGTGTGTTTCTCTGACGCAAGTAAAAAAACAAAGATTTAAGTAAACAGACGTACCCCTGATATGTTTCTCGTTGGCGAGTAACAGAATCATAGATCCCAGCAAACAGACGAACACATGATGTGTTTTTCTAACGCAAGTAACAGAATCATAGATCTCAGTAAACAGACGTAATCCTGATGTTTTTCCTGTGTTGGATAACAGAATCATATATCAAAGATTATAGACCAGAGAGATACTTCTGATGAGTTTTTCTAGGGCGAGTAAGAGAATCATAGATTACTGTAAACAGGCGTACCCATGATGTGTTTCTCTGTGGCGAGTAACATAATTATAGATCACAGTAAACAGACGAACCCCCTGATGTGTCTCTGTGTAGCGAGAGAGTTAAGGAATCATAGATCACAGTTAACAGACGTACACCTGATCTGTTTCTCTGTGGCGAGTAACAGAATCATAGATCACACTTAATAGAGGTATCCCCTGATGTGTTTCTGTGTAGCGAGAGAGTTAAGGAATCATAGATCACAGTTAACAGACGTACACCTGATCTGTTTTTCTTTAGCGAGTAACAGAATCATAAATCACAGTAAACAGACGTACCCCTGATGCGTTTCTCTGTTGCGAGAAACAGAATCATTGATCACAGTTAACAGATGTACCTTTGATCTGTTTCTCTGTAGCGAGTAACAGAATCATTGATTAAAGTAAATAGATGTACCCTTGATCTGTGTCTCTGTAACGAGAAATAGCATCATTGATCACAGTAAACAGATGTACACCTGATCTGTTTTTCTTTAGCGAGTAACAAAATACTACATCACAACACAAGGATCGGTTCCCAGACCACATAACGTAAGTAGGAGCATTATCACATTATGGTTTTATAACATCAAACTAACGAAATATATTAAGTGAAAGATAGTGTTTAGTGTTTAATAACTGCATCAATTTAATTACTTTATAAACCTGGTCGCTGTCTTATTGATTATTTATGATTAATCTATTGATTATGTAAATTATCTATACATATATCAGCAGACATTAGGTATCTTGTTTAAAGATATAGAACGACACCGGGATAATGAACTGTATTGCCGGCGTCGATATAAAGACTTTGTGACGGTAAGTCATCGTAATGTGATTTGGTGAACATATTAATAGTTTTTGTAACTTCTTTGAACTTTAATTTTAATTTCATTCACTTGCATTTTAACTAGACTAAATCAAGCTTCACTTGATATTTTCAAAGGCCCACTACTTTTCCAGAGCAAAACATAAAGGTTTTTTTAAAAACATATTAATACCAACGTAGAATTTATACTGATGGCCTAATATGAGGTTAAAGGTCGGGATCTAGGGGGTCATCGTGCATCCCCCCCACAACTTAACGAACCATTGTTTTTCCGAAGCTGCATCAATTTAATTACTTTATAAACCTGGTCGTTGTCTTATTGATTATGTAAATTATCTATACAAATACCATGAGGCATTAGGTATCTTGTTTAAAGATACAGAACGACACCGGGATAATAAACTGAATTGTCGACGTCGATATAAAGACTTTGTGACGGTAAGTCATCGTAATGTGATTTGGTGAACATATTGATAGTTTGGTAACATTTATTTGTACCCTAACTTTGCTTGCTTGCTAACTAGACTACATTACAGTGGATCGACAAAGCCGCGTGTGCTGATCATGATTTAGAATTTTATCTAACAGCATTCTTTGATGAGTATGAAATAATTTTCTGTAAATTACTTAAATGAATGAATATTCTTCAGATTAATTTCTGAATTTCTTATGTTTAAGCAAATCTATATTTCTGAGTGTCAATAATCTTTACTGTAGCATATCGCGTTACATTTACACTAGTGAAGCGCTGAAATCCGACTTAATGAGTCGTTTAAGTGTTACTTTTTTTTAATTTGATGGAATATTTCTATATAGGCCATTGACGTCATCCCTTGGTGATAGTTCAGACTAAATGTTTTTTATAGGTATTTGCTTATGTTAGCCAATGTAGTAGACTACAATTAAAGATTTTCTCTTGTGAATATTTTTACCTTCAATAGGAAGTTTAAAATTGGCAGCGTACTAACCAGACGTGATGTTACTTGCATGAGACTAGCCAAGCTACTGTAAGCATATTTATTTTAGCGGCAATTTTATTTTATCGCTTATCGCACTATCTTTGAAGCTCGAATACAGATATAACGCTACAATTATATTTCTGCTATTGAACCATCGAATTGCGTTATTTCAAATATTTTCGCATTGTCTTAGCTATATCAATATTACAGATAAGCCGAATGGTCATCTTGTTTGTGTATAAATTAACCTGCTGTTGAATTATAAAAAAAATGCTCTCCGAAAAGTGGGTCACAGTATACATGTTGTATCAAATACATATATGAAGGTAAAAATTCTAACGAATAAGACAAAAGACATCGCAATAATGCAATTTTCAGCCTTATGATTCCTGTTGATTACATGGACACTACGAACGAGAAAATTGACCATTAATATCGTACCGCGAAACATCGGTTTTTTTAATTATGTAAAAAATACCCCTCCCCTTCCTCAGGGGAAAGCGTTAGACTCATTTTTTTTATAAAACCTCTTAAGACCTTTCCATCCATGAGGATTATTTAATTCTACCATTTCCTGAATTTTAGAAGATTTCTGAAGTTTTAGCCTATTTGACCCCTTTTGGCCCCGGCACTCGCCCCTCAGGAGGTCGGCCGGGACCAATATGGATATGATGGTAAAATGTTAATCTCAACGAGTTTGAGTCATTGCCTATGAAAATTGAGCAAAATCTATCATAAATGTGTTATCCCTATATAAACTATAGTAAACTTGACCCCCTCCCCAGGGGCAAAGTGAGACCCAAGGGTCATATAATTCACAGTATTTGTAAAGGACCTTAAGACCTTTCTATCTTTGAAGAGTGTTTGATGCTACCATTTCCAGAATTTCAGATGAAGATTTTTGAAGTGTTAGCCTATTTATCCCCTTTTGACCCAAACCTAAGGCCCCTGGGGTAAGTCATAGGAAATTTATATATGGGATTCAATGGCCTCATCTCATAATAATAATTTTGCTAACATATGACTTATTTCGTATTACAAATGACCAAATAATGCTCAAAAATTGTTTTCTCTCTATAAACTAATAGTAATCTTAACCCCCTCCCCAGGGGCAAACAAGATATCCCGGGGTCCTATAATTTAAAATGTTTTTAACGAACCTTAGGACCTTTCTACCTATGAAGAGTATTTGATCTACCACATCTGTCAGAAGACAAGAAGATTTTTGGAATTTTAGTCAAATCACCCCTTTTAGCCCCTCCCACAGACCCCTGAGAGGTGGGGACCATATATCTAACAATTTTGATTGGCCTTATGCCTTAGAAGGTTTTTGCAAATTTTCATTGAAATTGAGACAGCAGTTTGGGAGAAGAAATTGAAAATGTCGATCTGAGTTTATAGGAGCACGCTTGATTCGAGGATTTCACATGCCGAAGTTATAATTATATAAATGATTTCATCGATCTTTTTATCAAAGAATGAATAACATTAGGCGTGGTCTGAACATTAAGTATTCAACCAACTCCATTTTCCATGGATATCAAGTACGTTACTAGACCTTTTCGATTTAATATCGTCCAATCCCATCATGTTGACATAAATGACAGGTATTGATGACATCAGTTTTGTTATGTTTCTTAGTCTACTTTAAGTCTATCATTTTGAGTCATAATGTATATTCTTGATTCGTGAGTATGAAAATTACGGCGCATATAATTTTGGTTTTTACTTGTTTGTCTTTTTACATTTTTTAATTTCTACCTTCCAATAAATACCAGCCTCTATTATTCCTTAATAAGACATTCTAACAATGGGATTAACATTCCAAAGTCATCAAATATTATAATGGTATTTCAACCGCACAAATCTTCATTCCATCCTTTTTAATACTCATCATTTTCCATTTTCTTTTTATCTTTTGAGATAACAAAATTCAAATATGTAATCTTGTACAATCCTCGGTATGCCCGGGTTTTACCCTCGAATAAAATATCTCTATCCTTCATAATTCATAATTTTATAAAAGAGTCTTATAATGTCCTGCAACTTCCGCACAGACTGACCAATAACTACTCCCGGAAAATGCTTTTGTTCCACATTCTTTCAGTTCACATGCAGAAGGATTTTTTTTCTCTCATACCTCGCCGTTTGATAACAACTTTATAATTACCGGTGTTTTCCGTAGTCATTTTAGATATAAGATCAGATATAACCGCAACTGCAAATCAATTTCCCATACATGAAAAATTGCAAAATATTTCACTCGCAAATCCCATAATTTGCATTCTATATAGTAAAGCCTCATAGTTTATGGAAAAAACTGTTGAAATACAAGGAGAAAATAATTATTTCGTCTACGCAGTAACAATAGAAATGTGCGTATGTTGCCATGTAATACAGAATACAGCTGTACTATGTTGTATATAAAAAAAAACATGAAATACAGCCTTATGCGACATGAGTGTATTTTTTATGATAAACCAGTATTACACCAGTTTTACACATGGTATGAGAGAAATTTTAATCACAGTAAAGTAACAGTGTAACTAGGGGGTCCATTATAATATTTCAATAATATATTTTATACGAACAAATTATGTTTAGGTACAACATATCTGGAATGAAGTTATGGTGACAGTGGAAGGATCCAGCTGGACAGAAGATGTCACCATGGTTGGTTTATTATACAGTTCCCCGGTACAGACCAGTACTACGGCCACTCTGGTCATCTGCCTGGCCATCTGTGTTAAACAGAACTCCAAAGCGGCCACTTTCAACACATTAACCAGAACTTGTAATTGTTACAACAGTCTATTTACAGCTACACCAGTAACCGGAAATCGTCTTTGGAAGCGGAAATTTAGTAAGTAAATAATGCAAGTCTATATTTCCCTACGAACAAAATTTATTTCATAACCCGATGAAAATTAAAAACATCACTGCTTTTAATTATAATTAATTCGCCAGACTACATTGTACTTGATAAAATAAAATGCATTTAAATAACGTATAATTATAGATGTATGAAAAAAAAATAGAAAAATCAGAATGTCAGATTTAGTATGAAAATAAAGAAAAAATAATTATATAAGTATAACTTTTAGTCTAAATCAATATCGAAAGACTACAGGTAAATCGTCTTTTTTGCGTTACAGATTCTTACGAAAGTTTGCAAGCAATTATTGTAAACAACGGAATTAAAGACAAGTCATATCGATACTTGAAATCAGCTTTTGAACCTAGCTTCAAAATGAACCCAATTTTAAATATGTTTTTTTCTAAAGTCATATCGTGACGTCATTAAAACGTACATCATTAGACGCTTTAAGATAATGATATCAAAAGAAACGTATGAAATAAGAATGCTACATTATTAACTACATTCAACCAACGAATCATAGATTATCATTCAAAAATCAAATTCAAGGAATTCATTTAAATTCATTGATACATAAAAATGTATATTATAATTGATTAAATGTTTACCCTTTGATCTTAAATGTTGAAATGTATTTCAATTATAGAAAAAAAATTAAAACGATCTACACCAATTTAAATGTATATTACAAATAGTTTAATGTTTCACCATTTGGTTTTAAATGATGAAGTGCATTTTAATCATAAAAAAAACTGTTTCCTTTCGTTAGCTCAAGTTGAAGGCTATGTATACAACAGCCAGTTAGATTGGTTTATAAAAGTTGTTAATGACCAATTGATTATACACACGGACGCCGAGACGTTCTGTAACGCTGATGGTGGAAGGCTGGTTGTTTTGGATACAGACGAGAAATTTGCATATGTTACCGGACTGCCAGACATACAGAGTAAGTATTGGTTAGATAGATTTTACATTAATGCATTACCGTTATATTAATATCTGGTATTCTAAATCAATATTTATATCAATCTTCATATAGAGTTTACCTAAGTAATATTGTTTAATAGTGTATATATGGCTAACTACAAACAAGCCATTTATCACAGTACCGGATTATGACAACAAAATGCATAAATAATTACTAAATAATACGGCAGTATCATTGATACGGTTGTCAAGATAGAACAATATAACAATTAATTTTAGATTGGTAACATATATATCATTTATTAGTTTAAAAGTCATCAATAATTCATTTGCTCTACGAAAACGTGGGAACGTAACCTAACTGACAATTCTTTAGCAAATTGTTGTATGAGTTAATGGTTATGTACGTGTGATGTACAAAACAACACAATCGTGATTCTAGAATGTAAACATATCAACAAATAGAAGACAATACAAGACTTTTCTGAGGGGCGGTGTTTTATAATAATAAATGTACAATGTCTTTCATAAATTTTCTTGCGATGGCAGTCAGCGAATATTACCACCTTGGAGCTGATGATATTGCAGTTGAGGATACGTTCGTTTGGACAACAGGAGGTGTGGTAAATAGAAACAGACCCCCGTGGCCTGACAATCAGCCTGATAACTATCTCGGTAATCAGAACTGTTTAGCGCTGTTCAATCATCTATTTGACGATGTTTTTTGCAGTGATCATATGAATTTTATTTGTGAATATGTCTTACTTTATTAATTGTTTTATTCGAGAAAATGAATAAGGAAACAGGTACTATGATGCATTGTGTAATAGTACCATATCTTATTATAATTAAATCTTAATGTATCCCTGTCTTATTAGAATTTCACTTTGATGTATTCATGTCTTTCTAGTTATCAACGAAACTCAATGAATGAACGAACGAACGAAGAGGTTAATTGCTAATAGATGTTTCTTTATGCCTTTTCATCCATAGTATTTAGATATAGTGTAAAACGTTTGAATGTTCAATATCTCCACTTTTATTTTGTCTCTGGTGTTGATAGACTGGAATATGTCTATTTCTTAACTTTGTAATGTGCATTGAGGGAGAAACATCATCATTGAAATATGGAGTAACTCATATTGACAAAATTTGAAATCAGTTTCTTAACTTTATGTCCAATTAAGTGTTAAATAAATTAGTATGAAATAGAATGGGACTTTGAGTCTTTATTTTGCGCA
This sequence comes from Argopecten irradians irradians, assembly GCA_004382745.1. Lineage (NCBI taxonomy): Eukaryota > Metazoa > Mollusca > Bivalvia > Pectinida > Pectinidae > Argopecten > Argopecten irradians. Next base: position 2,835,945 of record SAYR01058937.1, on the reverse strand, counting down.
AACCGCTGTGTTGCACACCGTAAAAAACCCATTGAATGTAGAATGTTTTGTGTTTGCGCCATTTCAACTGTGTGGGTAATTTGAAGAACAATGCCCTTCAAAAGCTCTGGTACAGGTGCAATTTTAAAAAATAAACATTAAGTACAGAAATATGTAAATCTTGGTAGTACTGACATCAGTAAATATTATTGATTATCTTTTTTATCCTATCAAACTCATTAATTAGTTTTTGGAGAGATTTCTCAGAGATAAATTGCAAGCAAATTTAAACATATTTAGTATATGGGTTAAGGTGTTACATACGTTCTCTATATGAACTTACTGAAATGAATAGTGTTCATTCCGAAGTGAACAATTAACCAAATGCGTATGAATACATTGATAATACCGACGTCAAAATGACGGTGCCAACATTGATAATAGTCTACTATACAATTTGCTTTCGGTTATAAAACTATTTTTGGTACGAGATACATCATAGTTTGGTGTTCCATTTTCTTCACAAACATGACTCATAACATTTTTCACAATAATATAAATGTTATCGAATATGAACATTTACGTTTAAACTGATTTTGCTTGCTTCAATGAGTTAAAGAAATAAATACCTGTAAGTTTACGAATATTTTAGTCGTCTGCTGCTTGTTGACGTTCGTCAATATCGCAAGATGTCTAGCTCCGATTTCGAAGAGGAAAATATTCTTTACGGAAACTTTAAGGTTTCGGTGGACTACAATTGTGAAGCTATGTCTACAGCATTTTTGTTTTTCAATGGTGTATGAACTGCATTTTGTGACAGATATTTCAAAATGACGCGCTATAAAAAGTTTATTATCTATTAAAGTTTCATTTTGAAAGTCATTCCAAAGTATCATTTAGAAAAAACTAGGTGGGACCAGAATGCTGTTTCATATGCCTCCGGGAAACATACGCAATCTTCCGTCTTCTTTGAAAGTCATTCCAAGTATCATTTAGAAAAAAAAACTAGGTGGGACCAGAATGCTTTTTCATATGCCTCCGAGAAACATACGCAATCTTCCGTAAAATGATGTTCAAAAATTTTAAATCAATATATTAAATTTTAAAATCGTGGTTGAAACTCAGAGAAAGTAATATACCATTCATTGATTATAATTATCGAGTCATTTTTCGAGAGGTCATTTTTGGAAGCAAATACATTAAAATTAATGGAAGTTTTCTTATCTACAATACGTGGGTTGAGTCTGACTTATTCTTCATTAATGATATAATTGGTAATGACGCAATAGATGAATTGAAAATATATCGACGATTAAAAGAAACATGAACTTGGATAAGGGAAGTAATGGAAGTAATGGAAAGATAAGCTGAAGGGAGGACTGTACAAACACGTTCCGATCTACTGGTTTGGAAAAGGGGTTGGTGATAAATTACAAAATTTGAATAAAAAAGGATGAGTGTCAATTTTGGCCCTCTGGTAGCCATGAGCGATAAGCATTATTTTTTGTTTACAGATACCCGGGGGTTATGATTAAGGTCAGGTCGGAGTAACTTGTGAGTTATGGGGAGTTAAACAGGAGGTGCAATTTTCTGTTTTGTGCTGTTTTGTTGGAACCAAATTATATTTTTAAATGTTTTTTGTTTTTGCATTATAACATATAATACATTTATATGTTAAAAATAAAACATTTTGGAAAATATAACTTAGTGTCAAAAAATAGATCACAGTGACCTAATATTGTAAAATGTTAATCATGTAAGAAAAATTGTATCCGGTACCATAATAAAAAATACTGCTGATATAGAATTCGCGCTGTAAAATTATACATTTTGATCAGGAGTGTTTTTTTCGTAGTACACCTTTTGAATACACATCGTAGCACATATTACAGAAGAAAGCATGGCCGGATTATGTGGAGACGTTAACTTCAAATGCATTAGAAATGATTAACTTCTTTGACGAAGCAATAATGATTTTGAAAATCCCGTGGTTGCGCACGGAGATATACTTGTGATGGATATTATCGTATTTATCCGAATTCACAGAATTAGCTATCATTGATGCCCTGTCTGACATTCCTAATTCGGAACTTAACCGCTATTATGGACTGTGTGATTATGAGATTAATATAAAACAGAGAAAATTCTGGTATAAAGAACTGTTTTATATTTCGTATTTCACTGAAACAGGTTTATTGTGCACACACGTTTTCTGTTCTGTTTTTAGATCAACTCAGCCAATCACAATGCGTGTTACATAGACACTTCATCTGTAACATGTAGCGATGTAATCTACTACAGTGAGTCGATACACTAGTACTATAACACTATTGTGCATTCTTATGATAGAAAGGTAGTAAGTAAGGAAAACACTTCAAACTGTACATTAGTCAGGCCTCGCATTGTCCATTATCTTTACAAGTCTACAGTTTTCGGTGTTTCTCCTATACATATAATGGTAAAAAAAATACAAATGGACACTATCTAATAATACTCTTCCAAATGGAATATTGCTTTAAAGATGCTTATTGATGATGACAAATGTTTAATATGTAGACTTAAGGTTGATTATAAACAATATTTTATTGCATGTCAATGCATAGATACTTTGTGGAATTTAATCGATTTAATTGTAGGAAAATATCACAACTACGCTACAAAAAAAATCATTGTTATAGGTTATAAGGTTATCAGAATCACAGCGAATTGACCGTTCTTTTGTCTTTAATTGGCAATACAAAATACAAATATTATCATATTTCTAACAGAAGGGAAGCCAATTGTTCTATTGTTTCTCTATTCAGATTATGTCTCGATAAAAAGTTATTGTTACAACGAGAGATATTAAAATGATGATTAAAAGAATAAATGAATAAAATATTATACAATGATGATAAATCTTGAGGCTTTGAGCTCTATACTCTAAATACAAAGTTATACATAATAGTTTAATGTATAGTTTAAAAGATGGTGGTTAAGATAAGATCGTTCTTGAGGTAAGATGGTAATTGATGAGAGATAGTTTGACGATGTTTATCGTCACCTTCATCAGACAAATGACTAGTACGATGTGTACTGTCACCTCCATCAGATATATGCCTAGTACGATGTGTACTGTCACCTCCATCAGATATATGCCTAGTACGATGTGTACCGTCACCTTCATCAGACATATGCCTAGTACGATGTGTACCGTCACCTTCATCAGATATATGCCTAGTACGATGTGTACAGTCACATTCATCAGACAAATGACTAGTACGATGTGTACTGTCACCTTCATCAGATATATGCCTAGTACGATGTGCACCGTTACCTTCATCAGATAAATGACTAGTACGATGTGCACCGTCACTTTCATCAGATATATGCCTAGTACGATGTGTACCGTTACCTTCATCAGGCAAATGACTAGTACGATGTGTACCGTTACCTTCATCAGATATATGCCTAGTACGATGTGTATCGTCACCTTCATCAGATATATGCCTAGTGCGATGTTAACCGTAACCTTCATCAGACAAATGACTAGTACGATATGTACCATCACCTTCATCAGATATATGCCTAGTACGACGTATACCGTCACCTTCATCAGATATATGCTTAGTACGATGTGTACCGTCACCTTCATCAGATATATGCCTAGTACGATGTGTACTGTCACCTTCATCAGATATATGCCTAGTACGATGTGTACAGTCACATTCATCAGACAAATGACTAGTACGATGTGTACTGTCACCTTCATCAGATATATGCCAAGTACGATGTGTACTGTCACCTTCATCAGATAAATGACTAGGACGATGTGCACCGTCACTTTCATCAGATATATGCCTAGTACGATGTGTACCGTCACCTTCATCAGATAAATGACTAGGACGATGTGCACCGTCACTTTCATCAGATATATGCCTAGTACGATGTGCACCGTCACTTTCATAAGATATATGCCTAGTACGATGTGCACCGTTACCTTCATCAGATAAATGACTAGTACGATGTGTACCGTCACCTTCATCAGATATATGCCTAGTACGATGTGTACCGTCACTTTCATAAGATATATGCCTAGTGCGATGTTAACCGTAACCTTCATCAGACAAATGACTAGTACGATGTGTACCGTCACCTTCATCAGATATATGCCTAGTACGATTTGTACTGTCACCTTCATCAGACAATGACTTGTACGATATGTACCATCACCTTCATCAGATATATGCCTAGTACGATGTGTACCGTCACCTTCATCAGATATATGCCTAGTACGATGTGTACCGTCAACTTCATCAGACAAATGACTTGTACGATGTGTACCGTCACCTTCATCAGACAAATGACTAGTACGATGTGTACTGTCACCTTCATCAGATATATGCCTAGTACGATGTGTATCGTCACCTTCATCAGATATATGCCTAGTGCGATGTTAACCGTAGCCTTCATCAGACAAATGACTAGTACGATGTGTACCGTCACCTTCATCAGATATATGCCTAGTACGATGTGTATCGTCACCTTCATCAGATATATGCCTAGTACGATGTGTATCTTTGTCACCCTCATCCCACAAATAAACTGACAGCATCAGAACACAAAGGTCAAAAAGTTTATGAGTTGCCTTTAAAGGAAAGTAAAAAGACACATATCCATAACAAAGATTTTGAAACCAGCATAAAGATACTATTTTTGCACATATTATGCATTGATACGATCAAATCTTAACTCTCGAAGCAGCTGACCAGTCTTTAACACGAGAATCGAATTCCTTAACAACACATGACGACACGACCTATCAAGATAACACTGTGAGAATATTTAAAGTGTTTATGTCTGAAAATATGTAAAACTATCTACTCAAAACTAAAATACTTTAGTGATATTTAGATTTTCGGTTTAGAAATAATTATACATATCAGAGCAAATTAAAATATATTATCCGGTTTCCGGTTTCTTAACAAATCAGATAAGAATAGATTCCTATTGAATATATTTCCTAATTCCAAAACATTCTCTAATGCATATAGAGTCGCTCCATTGATTTATGTTCTAATAATTAACGTATTCTGTACTAGATTCTATTGATGGTAGAACACTGTTTATAGTCAATATATTAAATTTATCTTTGGTAAAAAATATTCCTAATAAGTAATGTTTTTTTTCTTTGATGTGAATATTATCGGGTCGTATCAATACCATAAGTGTGTGAATAATGCACTTGTACATTCATGATTTAGAAAATGTTTTACATTGTGATACGTTATTGGCAAACCATGACCCAGATATAATTGGTAATGCCAATAGAAAGGATAAAAATAAAACAATGCTTAATAGCATAACATTATGTTAAATTTTCGACGACTACGGTTATGGCCATATATGGTATTGTTATATGAACAATCGAAATGTCATCTCTCACGTGTCTGCAACCTTAAAATACTAATATACGAAACTGTGTGCAAAACGGCAAGATAAAATCGGTCCTAGACATTAATATCATCTGTAAATTACTTCAGGTAAAATCAAGATTGACCATGGTTATTTATACTCATTAATAATAGTAGAGCTGTTGAAAAATTCGATGCTTGTAAATAGGTTTACTATTTAAGCTAACCGCCATTGAAGTAACGCTTGTTGCCTAACGTAACTGTTACTAGAAGGCTGAATACCCCTACTAGGATGCCGTATCGAATATCTTAATCATATCATTCTTTCGGGTTCAATTTGTATGTTGAATTTTGAGGCATTATTACATTAAGAATTTTGTATATATCTGCAAATCCTAAATGTAATAATGTAGCATTTATGCATTTTGTTTTGGTAATTGTTTTATTTTTAGCTGAGTTTAAGAAATCAGAATATCATGGTCGTTATTAACAAAAGCTAAATATAGAACTCCGTAAATTGTAACAATGTTGGAATTAGTTTCTTTGTAACAAATATGCATACCATGAAAGAAAGTTACATTTGAACGTGGATGTAGATAGGCTACATGAACTTTGTCTATTCTAAAAGAAGATGTTAATTCCATATTAGATATTGAGTACAAATGCAGGTATTAGATTAACTTTTAAAGTTTCTAAGTACCTGATTAAAAGATAAATAAGAAATATATTGTATTTCAGAGTGTTGTTATTGCGTTCATAATTAGTAAAATATATAATCATAAAATACTTTCTAAAATAATAAGTTCAAACTTTGTCTAGCTATGGGGTACCCAGTTATTTAATACATAGATACAGTGTAGTTGGTAATTTTCGGCGGGACGACACTTTCGCGATTCCGCGGGAAAAAGTGCTGATCGCGAACTATCGAAATATTAATGCCTCGGTTAATGATACACCTTTTGGTCTTAAATTTATAAGTCAAAATAGCGATTTTTTTACCTGGCAAAATCCTTAGCATTACAAGTCCAAATCGCCAAAGGTTTGACCAGCTAAACTCGCTAGCTTTACAAGTCACATTCTCCACAAGTTTGACCAGTTAAACTCGCTAGCTTTACAAGTCACATTCTCCACACGTTTGACCAGTTAAACTCGCTAGCTTTACAAGTCACGTTCTCCACAAGTTTGACCAGCTAAATTCTCTATCATAACAAGTCAAAATCGCCATTGGTTCATTTTCTTAACAATTTTGTTCAATAGTTGATTAAGAGTTACTGATGGCTGTGGTCAGTATTTTATCGAGCGTTATTGGGTCAGTAAACAGACAGTATTCTGATGTGTTTCTCTGTGGCGAGTAACAGAATCCTAGATCACAACACTAGGATCTCTACTCGACGTCTACCAGTTCATGGACCACATAACGGTAAGTAGGTTATATTATCATAACGGGTTTTATTGGCTATAATGTCTTAAATTCAGAACATTATCGATTATTGCGAGAAATTCAATATTCATTCTTGTTTGCTCTTTTGAGATATCACAAAAACGTTTGATACGATAGAGTGGAATTTTATGTTTGGATGTCTCGACAAGTTCGGTTTTGGTCAAACTTTTATTAAATGGGTGAAAGTGCTATATACCAGTATCAAAGGCTGTGTTAAAATAATTATTGGTTAACTGTAAGTAACATTATGTCACGTGATATCCAGGACCCTCTTTTGTTTGACCTTCGTCCTAGCAACAGAAGCGCTGTCTCAGAAAATGAAAACTGATGCATACATTAGTGGTATCAACAAACGAAATAGAAAAATAACAATCTCTCAACTAGCCGACGACACTACATTATTTTTAAAGCACAGGGACACGAATAGAGCATTATCAATCGTTGAACAGTTTGAGAAAATTTACAATTAGATAAGTCGAAGACGGAGGGTTATACTTGGGGTGCAACAAAAATAAAGATAATTCCTTCATGGGCTATAAACTGGGTTAAGCAAATCAAGTCGTTAGGTATACACTTTGGTACAAACTTAAAGGTATGTTCGAATCTTAATTAGGCAGACAGAATATCAAGTATTAATGCTCCTTACAATAATTGGAAAAACAAGAAAACTATCCATGATAGTAAAATCTGTTATTGTGCAGTCTTAATTGATACCACATATAACGTATATAGCAAGTGTCAACTATATAAGTAAGGACCAAATCAATGAGATTGGAAAATAGATTTATCGATTTATTTGGAATGATGGACCAGAGGGTATTGCACGTATTGAAATGATTCACTATAAATCGAAAGGTGGTCTATTTATTCGGGATATTGAATCACATAGTGATGATTTGAATGTATCCTGGATAAAAGCGTTTTTATCAACTGAAGATTCATCTTGAAAGGTGATTCCAAATGATCATTTTGAACAACAACAACAACAACAAAAAAATAAAAATAAAAATAGGAGGAACCGGAATGTTGTTTCATATGCCGCCGGTACGCATATGCAATCTTCCAAAAAATAATGTTCCAAAATTTTACATCGATATGTAGCAATGTGGTTGAAACTCAAACAAAGTAATATGGCACTCATTATTTATAATTATCGAGATATTTGTCGAATGGTCATAAGGGGAAACAAGAATATGAAAATTAATGAAAGTTCCTTTACAATACAAGGTTTGAGTCTGACTTTATCTTTATTAATGATTAATAGAATATTTCCCTGTCTAGAGGCTGTGACAACAAAATCACAAACCGAGGGGTAATTCATGAACGTCCAATAAATGCCTAAAAAGAAGCATGTTCACTGCGACATGAACATGGTTCCATCGTCTGCACATTAATATTGATGACGTCATCAACAATGCATGCCACGGTCACACCGCATGAAGTCATGACGTCACTTGAGGTTCAAAAGGTTACCGCGCGCAATCTGTCATACCCTAGGGGTTGACAGAGAAATCTCCCACGGCTAAAACCGGCGACAAATCAGGAATAGAAGAACTGAAAATTTATCGACAATTTAAAGAAACAAGAAATTGGATAGGTGAAGTAGTTCAGGTAACTAAAGTTATTCCAAAAGAATAGAAAGATAAGATGAAGGGAGATAACGCACGTCCGACTGTACAAACATGTTCCGATCTACTGGTGTTTGATCAAGGTGTTGGTGTTAAATTATAAAATGTGAATAAAACATTTCTTTATTCTACTTTTATAAGTAAAAAGAAAATTCGTTCGGATTGAAGAGGTATGTTGGAAGGTATTTTTCAACAAGAACCTACTGATTCGATTGATTATGGATTTTTTTAATTTATCAACAATATCATAATAGAAAATGATGACAAAAATATACAAATGGAAACTATTTGATAATATCTTCCAAATGGAATATTACTTAAAAGATGGAATGATATTGCTGATGATAAATGTTTAATATTTAAACTTTAGGATGATTATAAACAATTTGATTTAGTGTCGATACTTTTTGGTTAGAAAAGTACTACAAGGTAAAAATAAGGAAAACGATTTTCATTATTATAGGTTATTAGATTGTTGATCAGAATTACATCGAAATTAATTTTAGAGAAGTACTTCAAGATAAATATAAGGAAAATAATTTTCATCATTATAAGTTATAAGATTGTTGATCAGAATTACAGCGAAATTAATGTTCTTTTGTCTTTAATTAGTTATTTCAATATACAAACATATTATTTCTAACAAAAGGGTTCACAATTGTCCTGCGATACAGACATATGAAATTATCAAAGAATATGTCAATGTACTTAAATTAAAAACAAAATAATTTTTAAAAAATGTTTAAAAACAATAAAATGAATAAAACATTGTGCAATTATAATAAAGCTCGAGTCTCTGGGCGCTTCGTGCCTAAAATGTTGTCATTCATAACAGTTTAATGTATAGGCCTAGATTAAAAGATGGTGGTTGAGATAAGACCGTAGTTATGGTGAGATGGTTATTGATGAGATTTAGTTATAGAGGAGAGAATGTGATTGAGGTGAGATGGCGTTTGAAACGAGATGTTGGGAGAAATGAGATGGCGATTGAGACGAGATAGTTAAAATGAGATGTTGGTTTAGGTGTGATGGTGGTTGATAAATATACGAGATGTTAGTTGGGATGAGAGGGTCGCAGAGGTCAAATGATGGTTGAAGTGTTGAGAGAGAGATAGGTAGAGAGCTCAATTAATAAGAATTATATTTGGAAATAGATGTGTAAAAACCAAAAGAAGGTGTTGTGCATAATACTTGCTTTAAACGTAGTTTATCTTTATACGTCTGAGACTAAATGAATAAAACTAGAAACAAGTGTAATGAGCCAATATCTGAACACACAAAATATAGATATAGAACGACATTGGGATTATACACTGTATCCGACGTCGATATAAAAAAACTTTGTGACGGAAAGTCTGCGTAATGTCATTTGGTGATCAATTTATAGTTTTGTAACTTTTATTTGAACCTTATCTTTGTTTACTTGTATTTTAACTACTAAATTACAGTTTTGTACAGCGTATCGACAAAGTCGCGTGTGCTGATAATGATTTGCAATAAGCTTCAGTTGACATTTTTAAGCTTTATCTTACAGCATCCTTAGATTAGAATTTAACAATTTTCTGTATATTATGTAGATGAATGATTATTTTACAACTTCTGAATTTGTATGGTTCAAGCATATCCATTTTCCAGTGTGTCAATAATCATAAATATTGTCCAATGCAATATATTTACACTAGCGAGGCCCTGGAATACTTATATGGTCTAAGGTTTATTATTTCACATTTCATGGAATATTTAAGCCATTGACGTCATCTTTTGTGATAGTTAAGGGTAAATGTTTATCTATAGCTAATTGCTACATGTTAGCCAACGTAGTACAATGCATTTTCAACTGTTAATATTTTTAAAGGAAATTATGCTAGTTTAACTAATAACTAATTAACAAACAATTTCATATTGAAGGGAACACACATATTTGTCTAGGTCAATACAGGTATTCATTTTAGTCCTCATATTATAATTATATGCAAATGAGACGAGATGGTGGTAAACGTGAGATGGCGGTTGAGACCAATTGGTTGAAATGAGATGGTGGTTTAGGTGTTATGGTGGTTGATACATATACGAGATGTAAGTTGGGACGAGAGGGTCGCTGAGGTCAAATGATGGTTGAAGTGATGAGAGGGAGATAAGTAGAGAGCTCACCTATAAGAATTATATTTGGAAATAAACGTGTAAAATCAAGATGAAGGTGGTGTGTCAAACGGTAAATATTATACTTGCTTTAAACGTAGTTTATATCTCTGACTGAATAAATGAGTTTAGATACAGGTATAATAAGACAATTTCGTTCATACCTACGGGTGTAATACTGGCTGGTCTAGGGCAATTCACTAATGCCACCTGAGGCTGTATTGCATGGCTACCCGTGCAATAAAGCCTCGCGGCGTCATGGCGTCAACAAAATTTCCATTTCCTCGGTAAAAAATTTGAACATTTTTTCACAATGGATTTTTTGTTGAAAATATCACGTACTTTTTCATGTATAAAAAAAATGACTTTCAGCCGTGCATTTCTTCGAATTTATTTCAAAATGGCGGGATATTATATATAGTTGTAAAATTGCAAAAAAAACCCGTCGAGGTATGAACGAAAAATACTCTTGCATAAGTGGATATGAAGGATAGGGATATTCTACCCTCGGGATCACAAAATGTTGCAAAACCCCCGGCAAGCCTCGGGTTTTACTACATTTTGTGACCCTCTGGTAGAATATCCCTATCCTTCATATCTACATATGAAAGAGTCTTATAATCTGAGCAAAAAAATAACTATAGAACGACACTGGGATTATACACTGTATTGCCGACGTTAATGTAAAGACTGTGTGACGGTATGTCATCGTGATGTGATTTGGTGAACATAATAATAGTTTAGTAACTTTTATCTGAACCTTAACTCTGTTTACTTGAAATTTAAACTAGACTACATTACAGTGTATCGAAAAAGCTGCATGTGCCGATTATGATTTGCAATTAACATCAGTTGATATTTTTTTAAGCTTTATCTAATTTACAGCATTCTCTAATGAGGATAAGACAATTTTCTGTACAATATGTATATGAATGATTATTTTACAGATACATTTCTGAATTTGTATGGTTCAAGCAAATCTGTATTTCCGCGTGTCAATAATATTTAACGTAGCCCATTGTATCATATTTACACTAGCGAGGTCCTGGAATCCGACTTTTTATGTGGTCTAAGTGTTATTATGTTACATTTCATGGACTATTTCTATAAGCCATTGACGTCATCTCTTGTTGATAGTTAAGGATAAATGTTTATTTATGGCTAATTACTAATATAGCTAACATAGCACACTACATTTTCTCTTGTGAATATTTTACCTTCATTATTAAAGTGAATAGTCCGGCAAAGAAAACAAGTTTAAATGCGTACATTGGGCTTCCAAAAGTTCTCACATATTAATACGACGGCCAAGTTCTGCTTACGTTTCCCAGTTCTGACCATTAAAGTAAAGGAAAGTTGAAAGCATTGAAAGCGAGGCTGCGTGTAAATGTAACCACGGACCTTGTCAGCCAGGAGGACGTTTTAGGATTCCTATACTCTAAATTAATTTCTTCGTACGCAGACAGATTTTGGCGAGAGATTTAATTTTTCTATTTCATAAGAAATTATACTGGATACATTCACACCATTTTTACCGACTTTAGCCATCCTTGCCCGACTGTTCACTTTAATTATAGACAGCGTACAAACCAGATGAGATGTAAGTTGCATGAGACACACCAATCTATTCTAAACGTATTTATTTTTCTAGCTACTGTTTTGTTTTATCCCTGTTCGCACTACCTATTGAAGCGCTAATACACATATAGCGCTAATTTTTTTTTAAATGTTATGTCTGATATTGAACCATCGAATTGCGCTTTTTTGATAACCGCACTAATCAAATGCACGGTTTTCGCATCTGAGCTTCATTTTGACTGTGCTACTTTAAGTACTTTTACAGAATATTTATCGTTTTTGCTCTTGCATTCAACAGAATGAGAGACGAGCAGTATAACTGGTGTCAGTAAAATGTGACCCGCAGCTATTTATAAGAATTAAAAAACCCAGAAGAGTCTTATCTTTTAATTTTTTAATTTTAATTTAATATAAAAAAAAATAGTGTATTGTATAAAAGTTTCTAATTAAGCAAATCCTACTGCAAGACAATCAGCTAACATTTTAAGCGAACTTTTTTGCTGCCTCTTTTGTTGTAAAAAACGAGTACATAAAGGATTTTTCTACTTCTTCGTTAATGACACTCTTTTACCTAACGTTCTCTTGACGCTATGCCTATACCCAGGCCGCTATCACATAATTTCAACAAAAGCAAGAAATCGGCCCGGGGGCATTGTGATATTCTAATAATACATTTTATATGACAAAAATCTATTTAGGTACATGATATCTGGATTGATAATATAGTGACAGTAGGAGAGTCCAACTGGACAGAAGATCTCGGCAGGACTGGTTTATCATACAGTGCCCCGGAACTTACCAGAACTACGACCACACTTGTCATCTGCCTGACCATTTGTTTTAAACAGAACTCAAAAGCGGCCACTTTCAACATACTTACCAGCACCTGTAATTGTTACGACAGTCTACCTACCGCCACACCAGTAACCGGAAATCGTTTTTGGAAGCGGAAATTAAGTAAGTAGATAACGCTGGTCTGTAATTTTCGTAGAGAAAAAGGTCTATAAAATATATTTTTTCACATCTAATCTATACTTGAAATGTTGAATAATGGTGAATTTCATGTACAGTATGATACCATGAATGCTAGTAAAAAGAATTTTACATTAGTAGAACTTTTAGTCTAAAGCAATATCGAAAGAATAAAGGTAAATCCTAATTTGTGTGTTACAAATTCCAAAAGTTTGCCAACACTTAATGTTACAACGCAATTAAAGACAAATCACATCGATAGTTGGACCTTTTGAATTTAACTTCAAAATGAATCCAATTTTAGGTGTACTTTTTCTAAAGTCACATTGTGATGACATCACAACTTCCATTTCCAGACGCCTTAAGATAATGATATAAAAACCTATCCAAAAAGAATGCTACAAACTACATACAACTAACGAAATATCAATTATCATTGCTTAATTCAAAGTATCAATCAATTTAATTTGATTCAATTTGATTCAGGTTGTTAACGATCTACACACATAAAAGGGTATATCAACATTAATTGAATGTTTATCTTTTGATCTTAAGTGTGCAAATGTATTTTTAATAATAGAAAAAAAAAAGAAAAAATATTTTCCTCTCTTCAGCTCAAGTTGAAGGCTATTTATATAACAGCTAGTTAGATTGGTTTATAAAAGTTGTTACTGGCCAAAGGAATACTCACACGGACGCCGAGACGTTCTGCAACGCTGACGGAGGAAGGTTGGCTGTTTTGGATACAGACGAAAAAGTCGCGTATGTTGCCGGACTGCCAGATATACAGCGTACGTATTTGTTTGTTATATTTTAGATTCTCATTGACGTTTTATAACTATGTCGTATTTTTGATAAATTCATGTCTTTATATGGGTTAAATTACTGATTCAAATTCAAATAAGAAAATATTATTGTTTGATATTGTTGATAAAAATCCAAACACGGCTAGGTACAAATCAGAGAAGACGGTTTGAAATACACAATAAAATATTTATCTTAATAATAAGGAGATATCATTGTTATAGTTGCCGAGATAGAACAACGTACCAAGTAGTTTCGAACTGGTAACATAAATTATTGATTAGTTAAGATAGACATCAATAAACCCCTTACGTTCTAGATCACCCCTCCTAAAGAACAGTAAAGGGCTTATACTGTTTATGGAAGTTGTTCAAATTAGAAAAGAAAGGACAAATTGTATATAGCAAAAACAGTTGAAATCAAATATCATAATTATATTAATTTCGCGATAATAGTGTATTATAAATTGATAATAATACATATACAATGTCTTTCATGAATTTTCTTGTAATGGCAGCCAGCGATTATTACCACCTTGGAGCTGATGATATTGCAGTTGAGGATACGTTCGTTTGGACAACAGGAGGTGTGGTAAATAGAAACAGACCCCCGTGGCCTGACAATCAGCCTGATAACTATCTCGGTAATCAGAACTGTTTAGTGGTGAACAATTATCTATTTGACGATGCTACCTGCAGTCAACCTATGAATTTTGTTTGTGAATATGTCTTACTTTAGTATATTGAAAATACTATAATATATGAACTTTTATGTGTCCATGTCATGTTAGAAGTAAACCTTCGTGTATAGTTGTCTTGCTAGAGATATATAGGATCTTACAAGAGTGTTTATTTCATATTCGATTTTATGAAACGAGTCTGAGAATTTTTTTAAAATAAAAAATAAAACTTCAAGACGAGTTTCACAGAATCTCATGAAATGAACACAAATTTAAGAAAGGAGTAATTGTTATCACATATGAATCTACAAACATCTACATTACAAAGAATTTCCCGTCCAAATGTATTTCGAAAATCCAGTAGAGGCCGCCATTTTTCCCGCCATACTCGTAATCCTGACGTCACGTCATTTTTCCTGACGTCGTTTTATTGTTTCTGTCTGACGTCACAATGAATTTCCAGCAAATGAAAATCGTTCCAGGTCATATGACGCTAGTAACATGTGCAAAACTATTACACGGGCGGAATCATTGGATATCAGGCAGATTATGTGATAAAAACTTTTATGTATCATTGTCTTGCTAAATTATGATCCTTTAAGTATTCATGTCTTGTTATAAATAAACCTTCAAATATTCATGTCTTATTATAGATAAACCTTTATGTATTCATATCTTGTTAAAGGTAAACTAAATCCAACTAAATGAAAATATTAGAAAGAGATAAATTGCTCACAGGTGATTTTATGTTATTTTCCTTTATTTTAGGTATTTAATTTTTAATGTATGTAGGTGAATGTTCAGGGCGTCCCCTTTATCTCTTGTTTAAATGAATGGCATGTATGTATTTCTAAACTTTGTACTGACATAAGCGACATCTTTTTGTACATATTTTGTTATGTTTTTTCAAATAACGCGTCAGCAGTAAGGGAGCTCATCCAGCCAACGAAATCTTGATCATGTCAGTTATGTTCAACGACAAAAGAAAAGTTATAACTGATATATATTACTTAGTAAGGTATCTGACACGTCTTAAATATGTATTTTACTCAAACTTACATGGTTTATTTAGGTTCATGTCCCTTTAAAGATATATGTGCTGTAAGTTTTACAATAACCAACCAAGAGCAGCTTCAGTACCAAAATTACAAATATTTTGAGAATTGCAATACTTACAATCATTGAAATACAAATGTAAATAATAGCTCACATTAGCATGCTTTGAAATCACTGTTATTAAATCTATTTCCCATTAAATGTTTGAATGTTTTATAAATCACTTTGAAATATGATGGAACTTTGAGTCTTATTATGCCCACACCGCTGTGTTGCACGCCGTGAAAACAACATTGAAATGACTTTTAGGGGTATTCTCCCTTTGCATTTGCACCCATTCAACTGTGTGGGTATTTTGAAGTCGATGGTATGAGGTGTGTATATCCTTCTTTGATACGAAATAGATCAAATTTTAAATGATACCAAAATCATTTATTTTGTTCAAAATGTAAATGATATATAACTTTATCTGTACATCACAATAAGCTCTAATCTACCCGCTCGATAAGTACCCAGATGATGTGAAAGTCTGCAGTGTGAAAGCTCTAATCTACCCGCTCGATAAGTACCCATATAATGTGACAGTCTGTGTGAAAGCTCTAATCTACCGCTCGTACCAAGATAATGTGACAGTATGTGTGAAAGCTCTAATCTACCCGCTCAATAAGTACCCAGATGATGTGAAAGTCTGTGTGAAAGCTCTAATCCACCCGCTCGATAAGTATCCACATGATGTGACAGTTTGTGTGAACGCTTGTTTATCTGATGTATCCATAATTTCACTATCCAACAGTTCAGACAAAGCTTAGTTTGCATTAATAATCATACTTGTTCCCTTACAGTTTGCAGTGACAGATGCTGTAAGAGACCTATACACTACCGGTAGATACTTTAACTCCATGGCCTAAGAAATGTGGTAAATGATCACAACGATAGCTTGTTTCTGGACGGACGTCTGATGCTTCCCTGTGTTTTTTCTTAAGTGCTTTCAGCGTCCTTCTCATGTTAACAGTTTCCTTCTCTCTTCTATTTTCCCGGTTGTTTCCTTTCTTCTTTCCGTTTTCTCAGTTCCAAATTTCTTTATTCTCATGCTGCATATTCATGTGGCCAATCCTTTACCTTCTTATCGATATTTCCAGCGAACATTACCTCCAGGATGTTGACAACGTCCTCATCAAACTGATGCCATGCTGCCTTGTTGAAACTCCCAGGCCAATTAACAAGTTTTCGTCTCTCCTCTCCTTGCCCTGATTGATCCTCCGCCGGTTCCCTCTGAGAGTCTACCTCCAAGCCTTGCTCCTATCCCCCTCTGGTGCTTGGAGACTGTGGTTACTGTGGTTGTTTCCGGAACAACCTCCTCCTCCGTTTCACCAGATTTCTCTGCGCTTTGCGCCAGGTTGAGAATGGGAGCGCAGTCCATCTACGTGCGATGGATCTTCAAAACTCTTTCTTTCTTACAGGTCTTTCCGCAACTACATATGCTTTCCTTTCTTGCGTTGGTCTGTCTCATGTCCATATTCCGTTCCGGAGTCGTTGCCAAGATTTGTCAGATTTGTCACTCTTGTGCCATCCCGGGGGTGTCTTAACATGTATCCCTCCATTGCGATATCATAGGTGTCTCCTCAAGGAAAATGCGCTTCGACGTGCCAAGATAACACACCGTTGCTGGTCTCTCCCAACTGTTCGCTGTCTCTCGAGTCTGATGCTGTCCTATTCACAGTTTTCCTGGTCGTCACCGGATTTCTAGAATGTAGATACGTTGAATACATCGGATGACTCCAATGCTGGCCAGGTGGATCCATGCATGTATCGCCAATCTAAATTAAAAACTAAACTCTTCTCTGAGACAGATTTGGTAAGTCAAAGTCTGTCAAAGTAAAAGGTGTAAAAGTATCTGCTACATTATTATGATAAGTTATAATAATAGTATTTAAAGCTGGTGAAAGCAATATGAACTGAACCCGCTAAAAGGTTTTTTTTTCCAGAAATGTACATTTCTTTATATATTGTTATGTTTGCTCAACTAACGCGTCAGCAGTGAGAGACCTCAGCCAGCCAACGAATTCTTTATCGTGTTATTTATGTTAGACGGCACAAGAAAAAGATTTATAAACATGCAAATCAGTGCTATCCAGAATAGCAATAATCTATAGGTGACTGTTACTCAACTGCAGGTAGAAACGGTTAAGTAACATCAAACAATGAGCTATGCGTTAGTACAAATGTGATAAACTGTTTTAAACATATGGATACAAATATCATTGGAGCAAATGTGAATTCGTTTTTCTGTCTTTTGCTTTTCTTTACATCAATATGCATCAAGAATTAACGATAATAGTAAAAATTGTTTTCGGTTTGGAGACTATTAATGTGAGGATCAAACGATGGTTTGGTGTAAGATCGTCATTAAAAGTGGCTTCTTGGCGAACAGAGTGTTCCTGGATTTTGACATTAGCAATTAAAATATCACATTTGCATGTAGTCCGACATTTGTCATCGCGAAAACGAATGAAGCGTTCAAAAGTACGTATTATCTATTGGGACATATTATAATACCCAATGATTCAGTCTGTTATACATAATAACTAATAAGTATATGAAATACTGATTGCAGATACCCTCATTTCACGATATTAACTGTTAGCAGGTGTATATTTCGAGTCAGATAAATTGAACATTTTACACCAGTTCACATATGAATTGGAAATCACTAGTACAGGTGACGTCATCGTATTTTGACAGATGTAAAGTCAAACAGTCCTGATCTCCATCTGCGTTGTTCGGCTGGAATTCTAGCCAAAACTGCGCATCACGTGACACAATATTTCCGGTAGTCCAGACGAAATAATCCTCTTGAGCTTCATCTGTTGCTCCGACAAGGTAGTATAGGACAGCTGCAAAAAAAAAAAAAAAAAAAAAAAAAAAGAAAAAAAATGTGTCTAGATTAAACAAAGTACATACAAATTAGGCATAACGTTTATATAGATTGAAGAATGAAATGAAAACAAAATAATAAAATAGTTAAAACATAATCTACTCATTGTGAAATGAGCAGTGAAAGAGTTTTCAGTGACTCAGTGAAATGTTTCAGTTTCCATTAAGTTAGAATTTTGTCACGTAAATAATTTCTAATTAAAGATATTATTAAGATTCCGTGCGTCTCGTTAGGTCATCATGATATTTACATATCATATTGACCAACTTAAAATTTGAAGACTATGACCATGTATACCATTTATACTGTAACATTAATTCCCAACATGCAAACTTAAGCTGAAAGATGTCAATATTGTTGCAAACATGTCCATCTTTAAACAATGGTTCGCCTTAGAAGTGAGTCGTCGGATCGACGCTCGTTCTGAAATTCTAAAATACTGCTGTTTTTCGTCAGTGCCGAATAGAGCAAACATATATGTAGCAGGTGTATTCCTTAACTGAAAAATGTCCATTCAATGAAAAACTCACGGTCATAGTCAGGTAAAGCAAGGACATAGTTGAGTTTTGTAGTTGTATCGAGGATAGCCAATCTTGCCCAATCATTTAAACAATATGCGGTAGCTTCGTCATAGGTACTCCAGTACGCATCGTAAAGTTTGATGAAGAAATCCAGATCCATGATGCCATCGTAGCCAGAAGGTATAGCTGCAAAAATATTTCTGAGAAAATAAAACGGGTCTTTATCTCATTCCTCGAACGTCGTCTACAAATGGATTTTATACATACATGTACATAATAATTTGTAATGCAATTTTTAATAATTCTGTCTTGTCCACTTTCAATGTTTTTGAGGTTTGTATTAGTCACACCGTCAACAGGTGTTGCCTTAGGATGATTTATCTCCCGATTATGGCTCTGGAAAGGGCCACGCATATTATCATCGCTTCATCGTTCAAGAGACCGCAGAACCAATGACTTTCCATAAGCAACCATATTAAAGTTTACCACTGTCCATTTAAAAGGAAGTCATGTCATTTATCGCTAATTTGGAAGAAGGTCATCTCTCACAACTGTGAATAAAAATCGGTAAAGAAGTACCATCTTGCTAAACTTTTTATGTAGGGTTCAATCTTTGGATTCCGCACTAGAATTTGAAAAAAATTCAAAAAATTCCTATCTTGATTATCTACCCAGTCCGAAACACGATGCACGAAAAATACTCAATCAGCAGGCTCCTAAACATTCACTTCTCTATGAAATGCCCAAATGGGGATTTCCAGGAAGAATTTTTTCCAGAAATCTATTTTTGGTTTGATTCTGCGGTCCTTTTAATCCTGTAGATGACTTGATACCGATGATATGAATGAAAAACGAAAGATAAAGAGCAATGGTGACGTTGGGTTGAAAACATGATGGACCAATACAGGAATAAAAGATCAAAATAGTACAAAATACCTCTTATCTATCTATGTTGTTTGCTATTGTACACATGATCGCTTTTATGCTGAAAGTGTAGGAGATACTTATATGCTATCTTTGATTGTATTTCGCATGATGTATGTAACCGGACGTAGTCTCGTTCTGAGAATAAAACATAGTGGCAGCTATACATGTTTTGGATTTGCTGTAGTGTTTCCTTACTAGTATTTAGAACAAAAATATCAACAGTAGTTCATAGGCCATCGTCCTGTTGCTATAGCTACATCACCCAATCGCTGTATCATAGTACAGCAATTTCCAATCGTATATTATACTATTGACACAGGCCCGTTGTTTCTGCGACCAGCACTCCAGCGTAATCATGTACTCACGTTACTCAATTCATTTTAGATACAATGGTCGCTGATTCAGTTATCTTTTTTCTTTTGTTTTGTGTTCATTCGTGATGATGCAAATTAATTCTTCGGAAATGCATTTTACTTATCACAGAAACATATCAACATTCATCAGGGAACCACACCTTTAACAGCAAACATTGCAAACTGTTGATTGAACTAAATATATGTTAAATATACATCAATCTTCTTTCTCAAGTTTTTTTGTGAATATCAAACTTCATAAATACTTATCATAGATGGCGATATGCAATTTACAACGCATGTAAATATAAATGTTTCTTTCATAGCAAGCATTTGGAGATTTACACACAGTACTTTCTCATTAACTTTTATCACTTATATTACATAAATACATACAAGACGGACACGTTAAAACAATATATGATTTATACACCGTATACTTACAAAGAAATATTGTTTATTTCAAATGTATCAAGGGCAGCAAAACATACGAAAAGACAGACAACAGATAATAAACTCAGTTAAACAGACAATAGACACAGTCGAACAAACAAACAGACAAAAACACAGTTGGACAGACAAACAGACAATGAACACAGTTTGACAGACAATAGACACAGCTGCACTGACAAACAGACAGTAAACACAATTGGCAGACAAACAGACAAAAGACACGGTTGGCAGACAAGCAGACAATAGTCACGGTTGGAAGACAAACAGACAATAGTCACGGTTGAAAGAGGAACAGACAACCAACACAATTGGACAGACGAACAAACAATGAACACAACTGGACAGACAAACAGACTATGAACACAGTTGGACAGACGAACAGACAATTAACACAATTGGACAGACGAACAGACAATGAACACAACTGGACAGACAAACAGACAATGAACACAACTGGACAGACAAACAGACAATAAAAACAGTTGGAAAGACGAACAGATAATGAACACAACTGGACAGACAAACAGACAAAGAACACAATTTGACAGACGAACAGACAATGAACACAATTGGACAGACGAACTAACAAACAATGAACACAACTGAACAGACACATGGAGACTGACAATAATCACATAGTTAGAGTTTCTGTAGAGACTGGGACACAGTAAATAAATGTAATATCAAATAAACGGAATCTTAAATTCACCAATGAACGAGTGATGCTCATACTTACTTCTCCGCGCTTTTCCTTAATTTGACAGTAAACAAACAAAGATGTTTTTAAAGCTCGGTTACAAAATACACTTACATTGTAATGTGATATGTCCATTATTGAAAGTAAGTAAATAAATTGCCATTGACTTGATAGAATGGTTATTCAACCAAGACCAACGTATATAAAACCTAGTCTTACGCCAATCCACTTACTTTTCAAGACGAGATGTCCAGGGTTTGGTGACAGACCGTTCAGTTCGGCAAAACACCCACACGAACTTGTGTCCGAATTAAATGTTGCAGCGGCAGTGTTGGTCAGTTGGGAACAGATAACTACGCAGTTGACCACTGACATGGCCATGGTGTTTAGTGTTAGCGAACTAAAATTCTGGATAGAGACGTCCATCTCACTTTCCCAATTCCAACTCAGGAGCTCGGCCCTCCCAGGGACATGGAGGGCAGCTAGCAAATGTAAAATGTAGTAATGACAATGTTTGGAGCTCCTGGAAATCTTAGGAAATTGTCAATTATGAATCTGATAAATGACTATGTATGGTTTGAGCCACGTTTGGCCCCCCAAATTCATCTATGTACTAGGTGTGTTAGGAGTTTGTATTCGCAGTTCATATCTGATTCAATTTTAATGTCAGTTTTCTGCTGCAGATTAAAGTGCCATGACTAATATTGAAGATAAGTTAAGTTGAAAATTAGGTAATTTGGCATATTATATAGTTTCTCTCTAAGAATTAACAGAGGTACAAGCTTAGTATTTACTGTGAATATGAAGGCACTTGTAAAATATACATTTTTAAATTAGATCATATATATAATTTGTTCAATGATCCCCTCTATGATTTTTAAATGAAAATCGTGATGAACAGTTGCATGTTTATGATGGTTACCATAACAACTGCAGTAACAATCACACACACCTACCATTCCATCTATATCATGGAAATACTTGAAACGTATCAATATAATTACTAGATAACGTTATTTAGATATTTGACAAATGGGGACCAAGAAGGACAAATCATATCATAATCAGATATGGGCGGGACCTTACAATATAGTTACCTGAGTTTTGTATTTTTATCTCCAAAATTATTGTATTTACGTCAGTTTCATGTGATAAAAGATTGCTTGTGTAGAGATAACTCTTCACCAGATCAATTATAGGTTAAATAATAACCAAAGAATTTTACCATACGAGGCTGCACTAAACAGCAATTAACAATACACTAAAAACTCATCATAGCCCATTTCTGACAGATCTTACCTTGACTATTTATTTACTTGAGCATTGATGTCACTATTTTTTTTAACTTCATCGGGGTATGAAATAAATTTTGTTTGCAAACTGTGTGAGTCCGCGTAGCGGATTCTCACAAAAGTTTGTAAACAAAATTTATTTCATAACCCGATGAAGTTAAAAATTAGTTACATCAATGCTTATAATTAACTTTTCAGACTACTCGATAACAAAAAATACCTTTAAACGTACGATATCATTGATTTTCCAAAGGATTATTTTTTTTTTCTAAATCAATACGCAACGTCGACGTCTCTATTGTGACGTCATGATAATGTCGGGTTTTCGCGCCATTCTCGGATTGTTTCTCCATAGTGTATGAAGAAAAATAATATGGCAATCAGAGAATTGGATTTAGTATGAAAATAAATTAAAATTGATTATATCAGATTGACATATTGATTCATACACATACCGTTTTCGATCGTTCTGTCAATGGCACATCACGCTTGTAGTGATAATTTGAAAGCCGCGACGTGATACGGCGTGTGTACGTTGCCGTACTTATTGACGGTCTTACGTTGCAACCGAATATCTGAATCTGAATATCTATTGCCTGCGCCTGATACATATTTTGCTTACTTATGGATTATTTGTTATTTTAAACAGAAAATAGTCCATTATCAAAACCACAATTAAAACATCAATGTATACAAAAGCTATTATTATGATCTCCGGATTTAGCCATTGTTTGTTGTTCTTGTTACCTTCCCAGGGTTACTTGTGTGAGCTGTACATAGTACCTTCCCGGATTCATACATATGTTATGACACGTATGTTGTTACCCTTCCCGGATTTGTATGTGTTTACTTGGTCTGTTACCTTCCCGGATTGAACATGTGTTTGTTGTTCTGTTACCTGTTCACGTCCCTAAGGATACTTACCATGTGTTTGCTAGTATGTCTACCATCTTAGCCGGACTATTGGCATGTGTTGTTGTCTTCGATAATACCTCCACATGTTCCAGGATTTGCATGTTGTTTTGCGTAACCGTATACTGTCTACCAGCTTCGAATTTGCATGTGTTGCTAGCGTCCTGTTTACCTCCCGGATTTATTTAGTGTTAACTCACAGTCTGATATTACCATCCCCGGTTTACATCTGGTTGTTGTCTGTTACATTCCCTGGATTTGCATGTGTTCTGTTCACATCATCCATCGCAATAATATCACTCCACTGTTTGCTTTGATCCATGTCTGAGAGGCAATGCGGATACTCATTTTAATGAATCACTTTTAAGCCTTTCTGTTGATGGCTGTATGTTCTCAAAAAATCCTAGTTTCTGAATTTTTAGCAAAAAAAATTACATCTACACAATACCGTTTGGGTATTTTCTACTCGTTCCTAGAGATAATTGTTAGAACACATTTGTGGTGTATCAGCAAAATAACTGGATTGTTTAAGGTTTAATACAAGTCTTCGTAAGTATGCTATATCTTGACTCGATATTATGCGGCATATGTCAATGGCGGGATATATTTCTCTAATGTGATTTTGTTATCACTATTTATTGAAATATTGTGAATATCGACATAAATTTGTGCTGAAATGCAGCTTTTTGTTGCGCAACAAAATGTTCTGTATCATTTCCTGGCTTATATCGTTTTTTGCAATTTCGACGTGAACTACCTATCAACTCTCTAAGGGTAAATATGGTTTCGATGCATTAAACTTATTTTTAAGAACGCTAAAGAGTGTCTGTTCGCCCCTGTACTCTTGGATACGTATCTGTTAATCTTGTATTAAATCAACCTGGTTGCAGTCACGCGGCTCGGCATATATATATGGATTCTGGTTTCCATTGAGTCGGACATTTAATGTAGGAAAAATAAATTTTTGGGTATCATAAGAGAGTTATGACTATATTCTGACTTCTGAATTTTATATACAGCATTCATTTTTATTTTGGTTAGGTCCTATGGAACGGCTTAAAGCACACCTATAATATGAAACTCATCTTCTGGAATTGCTTAAATAAACTGTATCTCAAATCTGAATTTGTGTTCATGCATTTTTGACTAAGACGATTTCGACCAGAGTGCGAGGTAATTATATTTAATGAAACGGCCAGTCTATTCTCTTGCGTATATATACCGCTCAGTTTTGTTTGTGTGTTTTGATGTTCAAGCTTCCTTATAAGAGAGCATACCAGTGTTGTTATATGCACCTAGCTACTTTTCATACATAGATCAATACAGTCTCCAATAAAGCCCATGTCTGTTTCTTTCTCCTGTCCGGTCTCGTCCTTACCCAAACAATGTCGTTTTTTTCTACATTGAATCGTATGATATCTAATATTTACCCCTGCCATGAATTGTTCGCTTTCTAGATCGACCACTTAGTCCATTCGGTTCTTAAGATCTTCATAGTCTGTAGGTAATCCTCCTCAAATTATTGATAAATATGGTTTTTCTTTAAGAATGCTTGTAAACAAGTTGAGTAATTTACATTATGTGTGACAGTGGTTTGCTTGACATGCATATTCTGTAGTTTTTTACATGTAAATACACTATAACAAGGCCTACTATTTAACTTTCGAGATTGTTTTAAATTATAATAACCCGCTGTGGACTGATTCTGCCAATGTCATCGGGCCCTTCTCCGTGACATTTGATTTCCATATATTCACCTTTTCGCGGTTTCTGCGAAACTTGTCTAACTCGCAGGAACGCGCTGTATGATTGAGGCGATATATAAGACGTAGTAATAAATCATAATTTTCATCACAGTTTATCAAGTTCTATCATATGTCAGTTGATATAACTAGAAAACTGCAGATAAATCACAATAGAACGGGGTTTCCTTGCTAATACGATTGATAATGACATTAAAATCGAAGATAAATGGGGAAATGTATACTATCTAATCAACCTTTAAAACCAGAATACGACAGTGTTCGTAAAGGAAGATAAGCCGATTGGTGCAGAAACTATTTTACCAGATCATTTCGGCGCGATAGACAAAGTACATTTTTATAAAACATTTAGTCACTCATGGTATATCACTGTGAATACTCCCCGGAGATTCTCGCCCGCTTTTCTTTGACCAAAGAGAGTTTATATTCGTCTTCTGACGTATCATTTACATCATCTTGGTGTCAATAATTGATAACGAAGGGTTTAATAATTGAAAAAAAGTTCGCTTTTTTACCTAGTATGTTACCATCTGCAACTATAAACCTTACCCCTCAAGTATAGTTATCTTGGTCTTCCAGAGATGCCAAGGATAATGTAAAAGCCCGCCTTAATGTCTCATTTCCTGTCAATATAGAATAATCAAAAATATGTTCCGGATCACAGCGTATTCAAAAGACTCCTACGTGCTTATAATAAACATCGGTGATAATTTAACGCCAATGAGAGGAAGAGATTTTATGTTAGATTACCCGTTTTACAACTTGTTTTTATATGGATCGAGAATTACTACAGTGAACGACAAAATAGATTTCTAATTTATAAAGAGATTCTGCTCTGTGAACATAATGTAATCATATATGTTAATCATATTTATAATATAATTAATTACTAAATTATGAATATATTTAACTTTTTTTTGTCAAAATTTTATTTCCTTTCCACGAGTTCCATGTATAGAGATAATTTGTCAGCCTAGGGAAGTAGAATATATGTATTGTAGGACAAGTGTATGAGATTCCGTGTGGGAGGGAGTGATATTATGTTAAGATAATATTTACACCGAAACAAGTTCAAAACTTAATTTTTTCATTATTAAACATTGTTTACAACTCTACGCTCTTGGTATGAATAGTTATATCAGTAATACCGGCATTTTCTCCGAGAATTCACGATCCTTTGTCATGGATCATAAGGGGTTTTTTGGGCTGATCCGTTGCTTAGTTTTGTAAACTCCTCAAACGCGTGATATCCATTTCACATACAACTTGTCTTCCTGTCCTATATGATGTAGGTAGGCCCATTCAATTACACAACTCGTCGCTAATTCGGCACATCGAAGCTTCATCTTCCCGGTGTATTTACTATATCTGTCTGTTGAAATACTGGATTACCCCTTCGTCAAATCCCCGGATTTTGCAAGATCGTCTATGTTCTGTTCTGTGTTTACACCTGTTAATGTTTCGCTCTCCATGTTTTCCGGATTTGTAGTGTTTGCGTTGAGTTTACCAGTTCTTCTCTGGATTTAATACATCTGTTGTTGTCTGTTACCGTTTTTCCCGGTAAATTTGTAGGTTGTTCAGTTGTACTAGTTACCATGTTGTCCGTACTCCGCTTCTGGCTGTATGTGCTTTTACTGTAATGGATTCACCTCTGTTCTCTTTTCGGGTTTTAGCTCTGTTTGTTGTCTGTTTTACACATTATTTTCCCTGGTAATTTTACATGTTGTTGTTGTTCTGCATGTTTGTACAAGTTGTAGATAACATTACTTTTATTATCTGTCGTATTCTTTGCAATGTGTTACTTTCATATGTCTGCTTACCCCTGTTTGTCTCCACTGTTCTTTCATTATCTCCTTGGATTTTCACATTGTGTTTTTGCCGGTCTTGTTTTACCAGTTCTTCTCCCTATGGATTTATTGTGTATGTTGATCCTGAATATTTATCACCCCTTTTCCCTCGGATTGACTATGTGTTGCTGTCTGTTACCCTTTAGTTTCCGATTTCGACATGTGTTGTTGTCCTTGTTAACTTCTTTCCCCGGATTACTATTTGTGCTTTTAGCCTGTCTGTTTACCACCGTCCAGTTCTTTCCCTTGATTGGACATTGTGTTGCTGTCTGTTTACTATTCCTCCTGGATTGACAAGTGTTAGTTTGTTTGTTACATAGATCTCTTTTACTATTCCTCGGATATTGGCATGTGGTTGCCCTGTCTGTTCCATTTTTGGATTGGCAATGTGTTTGCTGATCTGTGTTACCGTTCCCTGGATTGGCATGTGTGTTGTTTCTGTTACCTTCTCCGGATTTTGCGTGTTATGCTTGTCTGTTACCGTTGACCGGGATGTACTCACTTGTGTTTTGTTGTCTGTTACCTTCCCGTCCCCCTCTTGTTCGAAGTTTCGTGTTTGCTACCTTGGATGTTGCATGTTTGTGTGGCATCCCTGGTTCCTGGTTGAACTTGTCTCAATGTTGTATTCTACTTTTTTTGTCAACACTCATTTCCTGGAGTTGCACTGTCGTATGCTGTGTCTGTTATTCCGGATTGCCGCCATGTGTTTTTGTTCGCTCTGTTACTCCTGTTATTTCCTATCCACCCATTCGCCCTCCCTCTTCCGCGGATTTCATCTGCTCGTTCGCTCTCGCTCCCCACCCTGTTTACCCCAAATACCTGTTCCCCCGATTGAGCTGAGACATATGGTGTTAGGTGAGCTCTTCTATGAGTCCCCTTGTTTAACCCTATATAATCATATATTGGACTAACTGAGTTTATGTTTGTTGTTACTTAGTCTGTCTGATTACGACGAACCTTTTCCCTGGATTTTTACAATGTGTTTGCCCGTCTGTTACGTGTTCCCCCGCTCGGATTTATTTTTGTCGAGGTATGTTGTGTTGAATGTTTGTTTCAGGTGTAGTAACTTCGATTGGCAGATCAGAATGGCTTAGACTTTTATTTATTTTGCCATTTTTCAATTTCGTGTTTTTGTTTTTTCTTCGATTTCTTTTCCGAGGCGATCATTTGTATGTTCGCTATGTCTAGGTCGGTGTTTAAGCGCCGCTTGTCCGTCTGTTCCGTTTCTAAGCGCGAGGACTTCTATGTCAATTGTGTGGATTTCGCGTGTCGTTTATCTACCACTACTTCCCGGGAATTGTACACATGTGTTCTTACTTTGTTCTTGGTTAAACCCCTCGTGCAACAGTATAATAATGGTGTTACAACCTATCTTCTTTCTGTCTTTCTGTTCCAGATTTTCAGATGAGTATTCCCCGACTGTCATGGGTGAATTAAGTGATTTAAGCCAGGCTTTTAGGGTACCTCTGATATTTTGACAGATCCTCCGAGGTAAATCAACCTAAAGAATTCAGAGGTATAAGATATACTTTATATGTTCATTCTGGTAATTTATAAACTTGCGGATATAATAATTTTTGATCTCTACATGTCGTTCACAAGCAGGAGTGATTTGGCAATGTTTGTTTATATTTTTGTAGTCTTATGGAGTTTTTCCAATGATCATTTGGTTACTTTTAATTTGTTTTTGGAGTATCCGAAACAGACAACGTATTTAACTTATTTAAGCTTGTATTTTTTTGGTAGTTCCAGCAACAAAATATTTAATTTTCATCTTTTAATCTTTAATTTGTATACTGAAGTTCAGCATCCTCAACTTCTAAATTTGTAATTTTGCGGAATTCCAGCAACAACATTTCTTAACTTCCGATTATTTGGCATGTTGTGTGTTTTGGAGTTTCAATAAAAAAAACCTCTTTAATTTTGTATTTTGGAGTTTAGAAAAACATCTTTAATTTGTATTTTGCGAGTTCAACTTAATTTGTTTCAGTAGTTCACAAAATATATGACGCTGTGATAAACAAACGAATGCATGTTAATATCCACGATTAATTAATCTGAGATTTTATCCGGAATGTGCTACAGTTCCGACTTTGACCGATGGTTTAACATACAGTTGGTAACTACCGCGATGTAATCCATCATGGAGGATGACAGTAATAATTTCTGGACTGATTTTATAACTCTGGACCACTGCTTCGTTAGCCATATATTTAGTATTTTAACCACCAAATCTTTGATATCGAAATTTGAGGGTTTAAAGCTTGGAAGAGAGAGAATAAAGTTATAAGACACCAGGTCTTATTAACCCTGCTAAGGGGGTGCTCTTTATAGCTTAAAATTCGGATAAATGCCCGAATCAACATGTTTCCACTTTTATAATCCCTGATATGTTTGCATTGGAAGCTTGACTCAAGCCCTATTGAAGTACTTATCTTTGTGCTACAAAATAAACGTGATTTTGGAAACTTTTATCTTTGAATGTATATATGTTTGTGTATGTACTTTTTCAGATAAATGTAACGATTGTTAAGGGATTCTACGACGGTGTTTACACATATGCTTGTATATAATAGAGAGTCTGGAGTTCTCCAATATTTCAAGTTTAATTTAAACAATTGGCTTTAATAAATTAACTATAATAAAGGTGACTTTGTCTAAGAACTGGAACGCCATAGCACTATAGTGTAAGCTCAAACAATATTCTATAATTACTTCAACTCTTACTTTCCATTTTATACATACATTATGGCATTAAGGACAAAAAGAAGGCAAAACAGCTTCCATCACTTTTTTGTTATTTATGACCACATTCCGAAGAAACAACTAGCAGGATATAACGCGTTTATTGGTTTAAGTGCTATTTGATTTTGTGTATTGAGTTTTTATAGTCATGATAAATGCGAATTGACTTGGAGTTTACAACAGCGGCGCTAGTTCATAATTCTTCGTAATAATCGGTTTTTTCTTTCTCCTCTTCATATTTTTCTACAAATAAGATGTAGTTTTTAATATTGAAAATATCCTGTGTTTTTTGGAAATGAGACCACAGTTAGTATTTCATTCTTCATCTAGACCACGCAGTATTTGGTCACTATATTGGTTGGTTAAATAAAAAACAACTCCATTGATTGTTCCATTTTTGTAAAATTTTTTTAATGATATATACTATATTGTCTTTATTAAAATATTATAATAGGTATAATGTGTTTATTGTGTAGTGTCTCTAACGTAAATTAATTCTCAAGAGACATATTGATATGTTGGTGCATTAAAACAAATACTGTAAAGGGGGACGAACTTGTCTCTGGTAGGCAATGTGTGTTGGCGTGTGTGTGAATGTTGTTTGGAAAGCTGCGGGTATAAGTGAAGCCTCTTGCTATTGTTAATATATCGTGCATTTGGTGGAAACGTAGGTGTTAGTAGTATTTGCCAGAATTCAGTCAACCACTTTTCTAATCATAAGTTGGAGGCCTACGGTGGTAATCTTGAAACTAGTGCCTAGTTCTAACTCATACTTTACCCACCATATTTAACGGTGCTGATGGTTTTTAAAAGGTGGTCTTAATTATGACTTTTCAACGCTACATGCAAGCAAATATACTCTTGCAACATATAATTTGGTTCGATGTGAGCAGTTCAACATGGCGAAGGATACGAGTGATATTCTTATCTATACCTACCAGATAGTAACCATATTCAGCTGGAAGAGTGTCCGATAACAATTGTTATATAGAAGAGTCCAATGGACTATACACACCTTGTTTTATATTGATACTCTATTGACGGAATTGTCGTTTTGCATTATCTTCTTTGTAGGTTAGAGGACACGTTAACGTTTGTTGTTTCCTACTTCCCCAGGAATTATACCCGGATATTTCAAACGTATCTGGAACATAATAGAGATTAATGTGCGATGTCGTTGTTTTCTTTAGAAAAAACTGTTATAGTTCTCCGGCTTCACATCTCGCCCCCTTCCTGAAATAATAGCTAACATCATTGGTTTGTAGTGTGCACGCGGATGATAGTACTATAGGTCGAAGACGTCTTTGAACAAGTATCGGATTTTTAGTATATGTCGATTGCGTCATTCACACCGGGATCTGGCCAGATGGTGGCGCGTTGTGCCCTCTATATGTTGTCTTTCACTTTAGTAACGTGTGTTATCCAGCACAATTTGTCGAAGACTCGTTAACTAAATATTCCAGTCAACCCTACATGAATGCCCATTGATAACTAAGCCGGGATGTTGCAATGTTAATGCTGTCATGTGTAACCCGCGGCATGCTTGTTGTTGATGGGAAGTTATAGCATATGGGAAGCTTTTATTCAACCTCGTAGCTTCGTATCAAGTTGTGCAGTGCCGAATCAAACTGATGGTAAGATTCATCCCTAAACACTAAGATATGGCCAAAATAACTCTTTTCCGCTATACACTCATGTCATAGTGGAGGATGTTACATTTTGGGGAGTAGTGTCGTATTGTTTGTCTTTATCTCAGGTTTGCTAGTTATATCCGTCGCGTCCCCCAAGAGCGGGGATATATGCATAATTGTGTTGCCAATTGGATCTACCGTCTCGTTACCCTTTATCCAGGGGTTGCAAATGTGGTTGCTCGTCCTGTGTTTTACCTGAGTTTCTACGCCTACTCCGGGATTGACCCATTGCGTGTTGGA
>SAYR01058937.1:2771085-2803875 GCA_004382745.1 Argopecten irradians irradians | reverse complement strand
CTTTTATATTGTGAACATGTTGTACCGGGTAAAGGCATTTTTAATGGTTCATAATATATATTCAGTACCGGGTTACAGCATATACATTGTACTAAATTATATTTAGGTACCCGGGATAAGCATTTAAATGGGATACCAAATATATAGGTAGTATGTTAATCGTACATATAGTGGGGTAAGTTATGTAATCGTTAACATTAAATTGTCAAGGTCGCGGTAGGGCATTTTAACTGCATACATAAATATATTCATGGTACCGGGGTAAAGATTTTAAATGGTTCACTTAAGATACTATTCAGGTACGCGGTTATTAGGCTTTGTACAAAGGACACCGTAAATTTAATGGCATAAATTTAACAATATTAGGGTCCGAGTAAAAGGCCTTTTTAACTGTATCTTTACTTAAATATATTCAGGTTGCAGGGTAAGCTTTTAATGTTACTTAAAATATTGTTTCAAGTACCGGTAAGGGCATTTATAATGGTACTACAAAGTAGTGACCGAATTAGCAGTATGGTTAGCTTAAAATATATTCAGGTGCCGGGTAAGCCTGTAAGTGTACTTTTATATTGGCAAAGTACCGGTTAAGCATTTTAATGGATAACATATAATTTTCGGTGTGCCGGGTAACATTTTAATAGCGTAACTTTAAAAATTATGTTCAATGTACGGTTAAGCCCTTTTTAAATGACTACTTTAAAAATATATCCAGGTTTAACCGAGTAAAGCATTTTTATTAATTACATAAATTACATGTCACTACTTTGGGGAAGTCCATTTTAAAAATGGTACTTAAATATTGTATTATTAAAAATTGCTTTACTTCCGTTACCAATACACCCAACTACTTGGAAAAGCTTTTAATGGTAGATTTACCACAAATTATATCAAGGTATAAAAACAATATGCGTTATTGCGTATTCGTTTTTCATAAAAATTGTCGTATCGGAGTAAGCATTGTTATCGTTTTTTACATAATATCAGGTATCGGAAGATAAATATTTTAACCGTATATTAACAACTAATTGTTCAGGTTCCGAGTTAAACCATTTTAAAATAATTCTTTACAATGAAAAAACTTATTCGAGGTTACAGTAAGCCTTATTTAAAGTATGTTCTTACATTAAAGTGCAAGTATAAGGTAAGGCATTTTTAATTGTTAATTTTTAAATGAAATGGAAAAATTATTTAAGACATTCACATGGAAGTAGATAATCAATTGATAACAAATTAAATCATGTAAAACTTAAGGCGAATCTTAATTTTTTTCCCTTATTACCGACGACTCATAATTAAGCCTCCCTGAATTAACATGTGGCTTTCTTTGCAAATCATATACCAGTACTTTTAACTCAGTCTTAAAAGATATCAAATGGGTGAAAAAAAAAGGGGAAAATTCAACAATAATTAAGGCGCCCTTAAAACCCGCAAAAATAGAAGAAATGCTTAACTAGGTCAAGCCTGAACAAGAATACACTTCTCATCTTTCAAGCTTGTTTTTCGGAACTGAAATTTAATATTTATTCTTTAATTTTAGTTTGTAAAGGTAAATAATGAAAAATTGCAATTTTCACCCCCGCATGATGAAAATCTGATAATTAGTTACAGGTTTTAAATACATTATGGAACCACCCATTTCAGGACATATTATGGTGTTTAAGGGGCTAGATTAAAAATCCGGTTAAAATCTATCTTCATAGATTATATATACATAAGGGTGGAATCTCCCCCGATTCAAAAACTTCTAATAATGTCAACGAAAATAACAAACTTGTTCTAGGAAATCATCTGTACTGGAAAATATTCTTATATGACATGCTATTTTTCCGCCGCGCTATACCATTAATGCATTAGCGAGGTAGACCTCCGCCCCCCACCCCCACTGCGATCTTCACCTTGGCTTGATGAATTGAAAAAGTTGTTATGCTCCTTTCAGACAGCCTCGTCATTGCCTTTTGGCGTATCATCAACGAACACCAGAGATACCCGAAGCATACTTATGTTTCACCCCTCTTAAATAACATGATTCCGCAATGTCTTCAACAACATATTCAAACTTAGTACCTAGTGTTTCCAAACAAGCCACCGATTAGCATAGTTGCTGCGCATGTGCCTTTTTTACACTGGCGCATGTTCTTATAGACCTAATGCTGCCTGCTTTGTCTCGTTCTTTATGTAATCAATGCCAATTACCTGTACGTACACGTTCACCTAAACACTAATAATACCAGGCAGCGGCCCTTGAAAATTTTTAAACACAAGTATTTAGCTTCCGCAAAAGGCTAAGTGGGCTACTGACGGAGCCTTTTACCCATTGATTGGACAAGAATATGGGAAATTAAACCAATGATATGACGATGATTGTTTTGCAAGTTTCAATTGTTCTGTTTAAAGCCATTTATAATTTGTGCGTTGAGGTTTGTGCAGAGGTAAGCCAAGTCTATTAAAAACGAAACAGTTTTTAATAATATTTCCACCAACAAATAAAAAGGGTCTATTATGTAGAAGATTGTTCGCTCAGAAAAAGACTAAAGAAACTATTGAACTTATTCATATGTTTCTGTTGTTTTTGCTATGTACGGTTTTCCTTCCGCTGTAAGTTATGTACTGTCATTCGGCATTTTATATGTTCCGCGTCCGTTATTTGCATCTTACGCAGTTGTGCTGATATTATTTTTACTTGATGGTGTCGAAATTAAATAAAAATAAAAAAAAAATGAGTCTCGGACATGGTATACTACTAAAGATATATTTTGTTCCATCTGTAATGGAACCAGATTTCATTTAAAATACTCGAATTGATTTCTAGAAATCCTTATTCAGAATACTTTTCCCACGGAATGCTTGTTTCTACACTGAAATCTGAACGATGCAAGCGCTGTTGACCATGCTTTATCAGGGCAGATTCAAGGTCTGTTCCGTAATTCGTTTTAATATTACTTTGAAAACGGGATGCTTGTTCAAGCGTTCTTGGTACACGACTATCCTGCAAATTGCGTCGAATTGCTTATTGGAACTAATGTATGCATTGCTACAGTATATTTATATGAGATTACGTAACTTAAGTCAAGCAGCCGATCGGCCTTCTAGAACAGTCAGCTGGTATTTTAAGTTTTATGACTACTGCTAATGATCATTACTACAAAAACAAATACTGCTTAAACTCTCGTTTTTTATGTTTGATATGCCTACATCTGTATCTATATCTGATGGAATGTCACAAGCCTTGCAATGTAATGGCCGCCATTTTTGGTATACTGTAATTACTGGATCCGGATTGTATACAATTTCAGACTTTACTAATATTCATGTTGGTTTTTTTTTTAAATGAAAACAGTATTACTTATTTTAGAATTTCAATTTGAATAAAGTTACATCTAATAATGAAATAATCAAATTAAAAAAAAAAAAAAACAAAAAACTTTTTTCTCTTTCAGATATATTACATTTTGGTTACTACTGTAACAATTATCTGTATTTTCTTAATTTAGTTGCCTGAAATTTAAGACCATTATTTAATTAATTATCCATTTTTGAAACGTAATTAACTATTCCAATTTTATACAGTATATTTTAATTTTTATAAAGATATTATGAAATAAAAGGTAATTGGATTGAAATAAAGTACATTTCGCATTTTTTTCCCTAATCTTTTAATTTAATATAATAGATTAAATTTTTTTTGTGAATAAATCATAGTCATGATATCCTGTTTTAACTTAGCAACGCGAGAGAGTTTAAAGCATTTAAAATGATTTAAGTTGAACCAAA
The DNA here is from genome assembly GCA_004382745.1 of Argopecten irradians irradians. Lineage (NCBI taxonomy): Eukaryota > Metazoa > Mollusca > Bivalvia > Pectinida > Pectinidae > Argopecten > Argopecten irradians. The sequence continues at coordinate 2,800,104 of SAYR01058937.1, read as the reverse complement.
TTAATTTCCCTTGTATTGGAAGTCGTCGATATAACCTTTGTGCCCCTGTTGATTGTTTATTTATCGAGGCAAGGTGCGCTTTCAAAACCCAGCACCATGTCCTTATTTTCCTTGGGAAACACTAGTCTCTTCATGTAAAAATATTTTTGCTATTAACCAAATAGCCGTTAAACGAAAAAAAAAAGAGAAAAAAAATGATGTGTTTTTCTTTAAAGTAACAACAACAAAACGACGGCACGACCGACGCGACGACGACCGACGACAACGACAACGACAACGACAACAACCCTGCTCCTACTACTACCGACTACAACAACAACAAGTGACAAATTCTGCCAGCAGAACGAGCCACCTGTAGAAACATGGAAAAGTATACGGGGATCATTCCAAACTCTGAATTTACCACCGATGAACTCCAAATCCAACGTCGTTAGCTGTGCGCTCGAATGTTTCTCTTGCAAAGACGCATCGCCATGCAGTTTGACACTAGCACGCCCTGTGTTCCCTGTATAAAACCGGAAGTGGTAATAATCAATGTGGAGTCGGCGCCATTCACATTGTGTCATGTGAATAATCCATAGCCAACGTTTTGTGCTGAAAGAAATCAAAAGTCAGATCTATGTATATATATATATATATATAACTTCTATAGCAGTTAGTTATCAATCGTGAGAATGAATGTTTGTAGTACAATAAAGCTGAATGCTACACATTTTCTATATTTTATGCATTATAAAGATACTGAATGAGGCAAATCATCTCCACTATATAAGACACATTTGTTATCGTTTAATGTAAACAATGTTAGACATTTTACAGTGTGGATTAATTGGGTTTTTTTCAAATTCATGTCTTTAAGATTACTCATATTTGTATACCTTAAAACCGTACTTCACAACTTAAAACCGCTTATTAGAATTTAGGGGAAGATTATACGTAAATGCGCGTTTCAATCAGAATTTTAACCATATCCGCAAGTGCCATAACTGTCAAGTTTCCTCCCTGCAACATGGACCTGGGAACTCACGAAACAAGCAAATAATTTAAGCTTCTGCGCGGGCTGAAATTTCAAAAAAAATCCCCATTTTTCCAAAAATTCACGAAAAATTCCAACTTTCATTGTAACATTTCAATTTTCAAAAATGTATTTCTCAAATAATGCAAATTTTACAATGGTAATATTGAACATAATTTGATAAAAACATATATCTAAAGTAAACCATCGATATTCAAAAGAATCGTCTTGTTATTTGTGCTCACTGCTTTGTGATCATAGTGAACAATGATAATATGCATAATCGCCAACTTGACGGGGTCAGCAAAACTGGCAGGTGTCAAACATTCTGAATCTTGACAGTTATTGAAACCAGAGACAAAGCAATAGAAAAGCACGTTAAGCTAACCATAATGTAATAAGAAAAACAAATACTATTAAAACTTAACTTTGGATTGGCATGAGTCACGTCTTCTGACTTGCAGATTCTACGTTACATCCGGTTAAGATGACAGTTTCTAAATGTGGAGTAGAGAGCTGTAAAATTGCGTTATGAAAACGGAAGTTATATTGAAAGCATTGACAAAAATATGTCTCCGTACAGGCACTAGTTGTCAATAAGTCTACGGAATTGATTTTTGTATCTTCGAAACATAATCCAAATGAAATAATAAAAATAATGAAAGGCGAAAGTTCTGTATATGAATCATTAAAGATGCACGGATTACCACAAAGTAAACAAGATATTTCCAAATTAGGTATTCATAACTACGGAGTACGATCTTGTCTTTTTATAACTTCAAATCAAATAAATCAGAAATATGAAAGACACACACAGCTTCAGAAATGAAAGTCGAATAATAGGTACAGGACAACTGAAGCCACCATTGTAAGGTAGTACACGCAATATAAGCGTATCCTTGGACGCTCTTTCCTTTTATATCGTGTTTCAGTGTCCCTCCGCACACGCTCTCGAGGATTCACAATGTCGTTCATTTATTATTCAATCGAAGTTTTTATATTGATTTTTATCTTAAAAAAAGTTGAATACGGCTATTGCTAGATATAAAACCATAGACCACATCCATTATGTGTGTAAAGCCTTAGGAAACCAAACAGTACGGTAAATATTCGAACAAAAAAAAGAAGGGTCGAGAATGTGCATAATGCTAACCCTTAGTACAAATGTACATAGGTATTATGTGTGATAACCATTTTGTATTTTTAACAAATGTACTTTTTGTTTAAAAACATTACCTTGTTAATGGTAGCCACGTTAAAAAAGTATTAAACATTTAAATCATTTGAGTATACAGATTGGAAATGTGGCCTACGTATGGAAATTTAAAATGGACAAAGAGTTTTACATTATTATAACTTATGATATATTTGTGATGTTATAATCGCGCGATATAAATAAAAATCAGTACGGTAATACAAATGTTTCTGTCATAGATATTTACCCATATGTGAAAATTCAGATTTATTTGTTATATAAAATTTGTTTTCCTTTTTACTATAGTATTGACTATTTTTCAAGAGATAAAGGCTGTTGATATTTGAGCGAAAAAAAATGAAATGTTAACATAAGAAATAGGCATATGGGGCAAAAGCAAATATCAAAGAACATCAAACGTCAATCGGGAACAACGTTACAATCCAGGTTTCGTACTTTACTCTTATACCATCATTGGTATTTTTTGTAGAAATGATAAATATTTTTTTATTCTCTGTAGGCAATCAATTATTATTATTTTTTATTTAGTGTTCAATATCTGAAAAATTTACTAGAGAAAAGGATATCCTAGTCTTGTTAAATTGATTAAAACAAACTATTTTTTTAATTCTAATAAAGAAAGTGAACTATATTTGCGACTGTTGTTGAAAACGTAGTAATACTGATTAAGACATTTTACTGTTCATATATGGCGTGTACGTTGCTGTCGTAGAATTGGAAAACGTCGAGATTATATTTACATTGCAGCACATTTACATATCAGTAAGGCAGAACGTCGTGTCACAGTTTGTCATAGTTTCTGGTTTCTGACGCAAGTTATAAACCTGGTGCCTTGAGAAGAATACTGTAAACTAAGGATAGTGAAAAGAAATGGTCAAAGCATAACAGTTCTATGTACGGAATCCTAGAACTTTAAGACATATACATTTTCCTGTGATTGAATGGTCGGCCTGACCATGAAAGGTATAAAAGGTTTCATCTGTGTTTTGATGATGGGAGGTGAGTAGTCTACATACCCTTTATTTCACGTGTTTGTTTGCTATATTAATTTCAAGTTTTAAAACTGAACCAAATCATGTCTACCTGTAAGTGGACAAGTATATCTTTATGTTTGGCGTTTGAGTGCCAGTGATAACATCAGGTAATGTTATTTTGATATAGAATAATTATACTGTAATTAAGTCTGTCATGGTCTATATTATGTTACGAGAAAAAAATCTTAATCCGCGTAGACTTATAACTAGATGATCCTCTAAACAACATCTAGTTTGTGAACATATTGTGTGAATAAGCACAGTAAATTAGGAAATAAAAAAATGAAAAAATATATCTTTGAATCTATTTTGATAAGTCACGTTTCCAAAAAAAAAACATCGTACAAGGGCATAATGTCCTATTATTTTAAACAACAAACAATTAGAATGAACCAGGACATTCAGAACAGATGGTTCATGTACTGTATAGTGGCTGATATTCGCGTTGGTTTTAATTTCGCTAAATTCGCGGATCCATCCAAATGCGCGACATTTGATACCTCGCGAAATCTATCAAAATCATGGTTATCATTATGCACAGACAACAAAGAATTTCAATTTTGGATTTCTGGTCACAGCTTTAATGAATATAAAACATATGGCGGCACGGTCCATCAATAGACCCATAATGGCACGCCATCAAACAAATTCATCAAAATTGCAACACAAATTAATTGATAGATTCTGGGAAACAGTAATCCACCAATTAAGATGGCCGCTGGTCCATCAATAGACCATAATGGCAAGCCATCAATCAAATAAATTGATTGATTCTGGGAAACCATCCTCAATCAATTAAACAATAAATTCAATCAATCAATCAATCAGATGTCAATAGTGATCCAGTGATACTGGGAAACAGATATACAACTGATTCACGTCAATATAAACAGCATATATACTCAATATGATGTCAATCAATCAATATATATCATTAATATGTACCGCGAAATCTGCAACACCCAGAAACTGCACGGGAAAATTCTGTCACTAACACAAAGTCCAATGAGTTGTGGAGTAGTCTTTTGATAAAAACCAGTAGAACCATGGGCGATGTCCAGGAGCCGGACGATCCTGTCTTCTACTACCATGGCTGAAACACAAAAAAGAAAACAACAGCAGAAACAAAAACCATTACACTAATCACGACTTTCACGCTCGCTAGTCACTTCCAGCAATGATGTCTAAACGCAAGTAATATAAAACTGCAAACTAGATTTTCACATAGAACAATGCATATATAATGGACTGCTTCACAAGCCCATACATATACCTATACATTAAAAAATATGTAAGAAATAGATTTTAATTTTGTTGAGGTTATGAGGGTATAAGATAATGGAGCTCGTGTTAATTTATGTAACTCCGAAGCCGGGTAACATAAAATTTACACGGGCTCCATTATCATTATACCCTCATAACCTCAACAAAATAAAAATCTATTCCTTATATTTACAGTTTTTCACGCAAATCAATATTATTTATTCTCGGGACAGTTGCATATTTTTTTAATGAAATACCCATATTTTTTTCTCTCCTGTCATCGTCAACAAATTCGACTGAACAGCTGATTGGAATCGAGTCATTCATATGTTCCACCAAAAGTGGGGTGATGACCAGGGACTATTCCCGTAACATCAGAGTCGCCGCCACGTGTTTACTATCATTATTCACTGATAATGATAATACTAGAAAGCATGTTTATTGTGTCCATGTCAGTGCAAACTGTAAATATATCGTAACAACTTATTAACTGATGTCAATGTATAAGTGGTCATTATATTATTAACCAAAATTAGATATTCATTATTAGTACAAAATCCAATTGTTATTCTAAGAATTCGTTCAAGTAAAATCCTTACATATGTCACTATCGTTTCATTGGCTGTGCTAGGCAATAGCTACTGTGACGTCAGTAAACATTGAAATGATATCATGATCTATGGACAGCATGACGAAATAGCTGTTTTGCTGGCTTTTCGCAATGGGTTTTGGTTTTCATATTACAAAGCCTGATTATTTGAATTCCACAAAATCTCGTTAGTGTTCATTAATATAATAATGTAATATTATTACTTTAATACCACATAATATTTTAAAGCGTGTCCTTGAACTCTGAGGTTTACTCTGCTTCGATAATCGTACGTTTTTTAATAAAATGTTTATGAATTCCTTTCATTTAGTTAAGTGTCTTAGACATTTTCATAAGATCTGTCATAAAGACCGATAAATCCATATTAAGACTGGAAATAAAGATTAGTTAATACAAAAAATAAATTTCAACGAAGGCTTCAGTAGAGAGCAACAAAGAGATAAACCTTTTAAATCGTTACGTTATTGGCAGCACACGTGTCAAAGAGAGAAAGAAAATGACATTGATACACGCCGAAAGGTTCTGAAGATAAAAGTATCATAAAACAAAATATGTATGCATGCATTTAAATGAATATAGTCATTAATAATATGGCGTTAAGATGTCATATCAATCACAAAAAATCTTTCTCCTTTCAAAATATTTCGTTTCGTTATATATTTTGTAACGGATCCTGTTTATTTACCGACCTTGTCAACGTTATTGTTAAGTTTGCCTTGCAATAAACATAGTTCACTTCGTTAGCGGTTAACTATCTATCAACATTTCAGATGTATGTTTATAAAAAGACCAATTGCATTCAGAACAAAAAAAAAAAAAAAAAAAACCAAAAAACCAACATATATACAAAATTCATTGGTATCGACCTTTTTCCTGATATATGTATTCATTGTGCCTTTCTCTGTACCTGAGTTTACATAGGCTGCCAACTAAAGTGAGGCTATTCAGATTCAATACGATCACACCTGACCATAGAAATTACAAACAACATCAATTATGCACAAAGAAAGCAAAAGGAGGCATGTGTCCTAAATACCTAATCATACATCATCCACCTTAGCTTGCCGTCAAAACCTTGACAAACCTTGACAAAACGGCACAAAACGTACAGCCAATCTGCATCAACCGTGATAAAACGTGGAAAAAACGCAACAGAATGTCACAAATCTTGAAATCACTGTTAGATTCCGGGAAACGTGCTTGCTGCCCGTTCCACCACGGACCGTCTGGAAGTTTTGTTACGGCCTCGCACGCATTACGTCAATCCCGTTTTATGACGTCCTGTGGCGTTTACCATCTGTACCGTGACTGCCGTGGCAAATTTTTTGACAGTTTAAAAATCTGGCACGGCATCCACGGTAATCACGACCGCTCACGTTTGTCTATCACGTCCTTCTGCGTTGTCTCAAGTTGTCTTGCGGTCACCACGTTTTGTCCACGGTGGCCCGAAACGGGGCTGCCGTGGCCGCCGGGAACATAGTGTAAACCTAGCATTATGACAGATCTTATGAAAATGTCTAAGACACTTAACTAAATGAAAGGAATTCATAAACATTTTATTAAAAAACGTACGATTATCGAAGCAGAGTAAACCTCAGAATTCAAGGACACGCTTTAAAATAGTGTGTGGTCATTGCGTAATTAAAGTAATAATATTACATTATTATATTAATGAACTCTAACGAGATTTTGTGGAATTCAAATAATCAGGCTTTGTAATATGAAAACCAAAACCCATTGCGAAAAGCCAGCAAAACAGCTATTTCGTCATGCTGTCCATAGATCATGATATCATTTCAATGTTTACTGACGTCACAGTAGCTATTGCCTAGCACAGCCAATGAAACGATAGTGACATATGTAAGGATTTTACTTGAACGAATTCTTAGAATAACAATTGGATTCTGTACTAATAATGAATATCTAATTTTGGTTAATAATAATATGACCACTTATACATTGACATCAGTTAATAAGTTGTTACGATATATTTACAGTTTGCACTGACATGGACACAATAAACATGCTTTCTAGTATTATCATTATCAGTGAATAATGATAGTACAACACGTGCGGCGACTCTGATGTTACGGGAATAGTCCCTGGTCATCACCCCACTTTTGGTGGGAACATATGAATGACTCGATTCCAATCAGCTGTTCAGTCGAATTTGTTGACGATGACAGGAGAGAAAAAAATATGGGTATTTCATTAAAAAAATATGCAACTGTCCCGAGAATAAATAATATTGATTTGCGTGAAAAACTGTAAATATAAGGAATAGATTTTATTTTGTTGAGGTTATGAGGGTATAATGATAATGGAGCCCGTGTAAATTTTATGTTACCCGGCTTCGGAGTTACATAAAATTAACACGAGCTCCATTATCTTATACCCTCATAACCTCAACAAAATTAAAATCTATTTCTTACATATTTTTTAATGTATAGGTATATGTATGGGCTTGTGAAGCAGTCCATTATATATGCATTGTTCTATGTGAAAATCTAGTTTGCAGTTTTATATTACCTTGCGTTTAGACATCATTGCTGGAAGTGACTAAGCGAGCGTGAAAGTCGTGATTAGTGTAATGGTTTTTGTTTCTGCTGTTGTTTTCTTTTTTGTGTTTCAGCCATGGTAGTAGAAGACAGGATCGTCACGGCTCCTGGACATCGCCCATGGTTCTACTGTTTTTTATCAAAAGACTACTCCACAACTCATTGGACTTTGTGTTAGTGACAGAATTTTCCGTGCAGTTTCTGGTGTTGCAGATTTCGCGGTACATATTAATGATATATATTGATTGATTGACATCATATTGAGTATATATGCTGTTTATATTGACGTGAATCAGTTGATATCTGTTTCCCAGTATCACTGATCACTATTGACATCTGATTGATTGATTGATTGAATTTATTGTTTAATTGATTGAGGATGGTTTCCCAGAATCAATCAATTTATTTGATTGATGGCTTGCCATTATGGTCTATTGATGGACCAGCGGCCATCTTAATTGGTGGATTACTGTTTCCCAGAATCTATCAATTAATTTGTGTTGCAATTTTGATTGAATTTGTTTGATGGCGTGCCATTATGGTCTATTGATGGACCGTGCCGCCATATGTTTATATTCATTAAAGCTGTGACCAGAAATCCAAAATTGAAATTCTTTGTTGTCTGTGCATAATGATAACCATGATTTTGATAGATTTCGCGAGGTATCAAATGTCGCGCATTTGGATGGATCCGCGAATTTAGCGAAATTAAAACCAACGCGAATATCAGCCACTATACAGTACATGAACCATCTGTTCTGAATGTCCTGGTTCATTCTAATTGTTTGTTGTTTAAAATAATAGGACATTATGCCTTGTACGATGTTTTTTTTTGGAAACGTGACTTATCAAAATAGAATTCAAAGATATATTGTTCATTTGTTTTATTTCCTAATTTACTGTGCTTATTCACACAATATGTTCACAAACTAGATGTTGTTTGGAGGATCATCTAGTTATAAGTCTACGCGGATTAAGATTTTTTTCTCGTACCATAATAAAGACCATGATAGACTTGATTACAGTATAATTATTTTATATTAAAATAACATTACCTGATGTTATCACTGGCACTCAAACACCAAACAACACGTATCTTAGGAAAAGTTTAAAATATAAAAAATAATTCCTAATAAGCTACACATATCAAAAGACATACTTGTCCACTTACAGGTAGACATCATTTGGTTCCGTTTTAAAACTTGAAATTAATATAGCAAACAAACACGTGAAAAAAAGAATATGTAGACTACTCACCTCCCATCATCAAAACTCAGATGAAACCTTTTATACCTTTCATGGTCAGGCCGACCATTCAATCACAGGAAAATGTATATGTCTTAAAGTTCTAGGATTCCGTACATAGAACTGTTATGCTTTGACCATTTCTTTTCACTATCCTTAGTTTACAGTATTCTTCTCAAGGCACCAGGTTTATAACTTGCGTCAGAAACCAGAAACTATGACAAACTGTGACACGACGTTCTGCCTTACTGATATGTAAATGTGCTGCAATGTAAATATAATCTCGACGTTTTCCAATTCTACGACAGCACGTACACGCCATATATGAACAGTAAATGTCTTAATCAGTATTACTACGTTTTCAACAACAGTCGCAATATTAGTTCACTTTCTTTATTAGAATTACAAAAAATAGTTTGTTTTAATCAATTTAACAAGACTAGGATATCCTTTTCTCTAGTAAAATTTTTCAGATATTGAACACTAAATAAAAAATAATAATAATTGATTGCCTACAGAGAATAAAAAATATTTATCATTTCTACAAAAAATACCAATGATGGTATAAGAGTAAAGTACGAAACCTGGATTGTAACGTTGTTCCCGATTGACGTTTGATGTTCTTTGATATTTGCTTTTCCCCATATGCCTATTTCTTATGTTAACATTTCATTTTTTTCGTCCAAATATCAACAGCCTTTATCTCTTGAAAAATAGTCAATACTATAGTACAAAAGGAAAACAAATTTTATATAACAAATAAATCTGAATTTTCACATATGGGTAAATATCTATGACAGAAACATTTGTATTACCGTACTGATTTTTATTTAATATCGCGCGATTATAACATCACAAATATATCATAAGTTATAATAATGTAAAACTCTTTGTCCATTTTAAATTTCCATACGTAGGCCACATTTCCAATCTGTATACTCCAAATGATTTAAATGTTTAATACTTTTTAACGTGGCTACCATTAACAAGGTAATGTTTTTAAACAAAAAGTACATTTGTTAAAAAATACAAAATGGTTATCACACATAATACCTATGTACATTTGTACTAAGGGTTAGCATTATGCACATTCTCGACCTTCTTTTTTTTTGTTCGAATATTTACCGTACTGTTGGTTTTCCTAAGGCTTTACACACATAATGGATGTGGTCTATGGTTTTATATCTAGCAATAGCCGTATTCAACTTGTTTTTAAGATAAAAATCAATATAAAAACTTCGATTGAATAATAAATGAACGACATTGTGAATCCCTCGAGAGCGTGGCGGAAGGACACTGAACACGATATAAAAGAAAGAGCGTCCAAGGATACGCTTATATTGCGTGTACTACCTTACAATGGTGGCTTCAGTTGTCCTGTACCTATTATTCGACTTTCATTTCTGAAGCTGTGTGTGTCTTTCATATTTCTGATTTATTTGATTTGAAGTTATAAAAAGACAAGATCCGTACTCCGTAGTTATGAATACCTAATTTGGAATATCTTGTTTACTTTGTGGTAATCCGTGCATCTTTAATGATCATATACAGACATTTCGCCTTTCATTATTTTATTATTTCATTTTGATTATGTTTCGAAGATACAAAAATCAATTCCGTAGACTTATTGACAACTAGTGCCTGTACGGAGACATATTTTTGTCATGCTTTCAATATAACTTCCGTTTTCATAACGCAATTTTACAGCTCTACCTCCACATTTAGAAACTGTCATCTTAACCGGATGTAACGTAGATCTGCAAGTCAGAAGACGTGACTCATGCCAATCCAAATTAAGTTTTAATAGTATTTGTTATTCTTATTACATTATGGTTAGCTAACGTGCTTTTCTATTGCTTTGTCTCTGGGTTTCATAACTGTCAAGATTCAAATGTTGACACCTGCAGTTTGCTGACCCCCGTCAAGTTGGCGATTATGCATATTATCATTGTTCACTATGATCACAAAGCAGTGAGCACAAATAACAAGACGATTCTTTTGAATATCGATGGTTTACTTACATATATGTTTTATCAAATAATGTTCAAATATTACCATTGTAAAATTTGCATTATTTGAGAAATACATTTTGAAAATTGAAATGTTACAATGAAAGTTGGAATTTTCGTGAATTTTGAAAAATGGGGATTTATTTTTGAAATTTCAGACCCGCGCAGAAGCTTAAATTATTTGCTTGTTTCGTGAGTTCCCAGTCCATTGCAGGAAACTTGACAGTTATGGCACTTGCGGATATGGTTAAAAATCTGATTACCCATTTACTCATAATTTCCTAATCAATAACGGTTTTAAGTGTGAAGTACGGTTTTAAGGTATACAAATATGAGTAATCTTAAAACAATGAATTTGAAAAAAACCCAATTAATCCACACTGTAAATGTCTAACATTGTTACATTAAACCGATAACAAATGTGTCTTATATAGTGGGAGATGATTTGCCTCATTCAGTATCTTTATAATGCATAAAAATATAGAAAGTGTAGCATTCAGCTTTATTGTACTACAAACATTCATTCTCACGATTGATAACTAATGCTATAGAAGTTATATATATATATATATATACATAGATCTGACTTTTGATTTCTTTCAGCACAAAACGTTGGCTATGGATTAATTCACATGACACAATGTGAATGCGCCGACTCCACATTGATTATTACCACTTCCGGTTTTATACAGGGAACACAGGGCCGTGCTAGTGTCAAACTGCATGGCGATGCAGTCTTTGCAAGAGAAACATTCGAGCGCACAGCTAACGACGTTGGATTTGAGTTCATCGTGGTAAGATTCAGAGTTTGGAATGATCCCCGTATACTTTTCCATGGTTCTACAGGTGGCTCGTTCTGCTGCAGAAGTTGTCACTGTTGTTGTTGTAGTCGTAGTAGTAGGAGCAGGGGTTGTTGTCGTTGTCGTTGTCGTTGTCGTCGTCGTCGTCGTCGTCGTCGCCGTCGTTGTTGTTGTTGTTACTTTTAAAGAAAAACACATCATTTATTTTTTCTCTTTTTTTTTTCGTTTTACGGCTATTTGGTTAATAGCAAAATATTTTACATGAAGAGACTAGTGTTTCCCACAGGAAAATAAGGACATGGTGCTGGGTTTTGAAAAGCGCACCTTGACCTCGATAAATAACAATCACAGGGGCACAAAGGTTATATCGACGACTTCCAATACAAGGGAAATTAATTCTGGTTCAACTTAAATCATTTAAATGCTTTAAACTCTCTGCGTTGCTAAGTAAAACAGGATATCATGACTATGATTTATTCACAAAAAAATCTTAATTCTATTTATATTAATTAAAAGATTAGGAAAAAAATGCGAAATGTACCTTTATTTCAATCCAATTACCTTTATTTTCATATATCTTTATTAAAAATTAAAATACTGTATTAAATTGAATAAGTTAATTACGTTTCAAAAAATGGATAATTAATTAAAATAATGTTCTTAAATTTTCAGGCACTAAATTAAGAAAATACAGATAATTGTTACAGTAGTAACCAAAATGTAATATAATCTGAAAGAGAAAAAAGTTTTTGTTTTTTTTTTTTTTTTAAATTTGATTATTTCATTATTAGATGTATACCTTTATTCAAATTGAAATTCTAAAATAAGTAATACTGTTTTCATTTAAAAAAAAAACCAACATGAATATTAGTAAAGTCCTGAAATTGTATACCAATCCGGATCCAGTATTACAGTATACCAAAAATGGCGGCCATTACGATTGCAAAGCTTGTGACATCCATCAGATATAGATACAGATGTAGGCATATCAAACATAAAAAACGAGAGTTTAAAGCAGTATTTGTTTTTGTAGTAATGATCATTAGCAGTAGTCATAAAACTTAAAATACCAGCTGACTGTTCTAGAAGGCCGATCGGCTGCTTGACTTAAGGTTACGTAATCTCATAATAAATATACTGTAGCAATGCATACATTTAGTTTCATAAGCAATTCGACGCAATTTTGCAGGATAGTCGTGTACCAAGAACGCTTGAACAAGCATCGCCGTTTTCAAAGTAATATTAAAACGAATTACGGAAACAGACTTGAATCTGCCCTGATAAAGCATGGTCACACAGCGCTTGCATCCGTTCAGATTTCAGTGTAGAACAAGCATTCGTGGGAAAAGTATTCTGAATAAGGATTTTCTAGAAATCAATCGAGTATTTTAAATGAAATCTGGTTCCATTTACAGATGGAACAAATATATCTTTAGTAGTATACCATGTCCGAGACATCATTTTTTTTATTTCTTATTTAATTTCGATCACCATCGTGTAACAATAATAATCAGACAATGCGTAGATGCAATATAACGGAACACGGAACATACTAAAATGCGGAATGACAGTACATACTTACAGCGGAATGAAAACGTAACATAGCAAAACACAGAAACATATGAGATAAAGTTCAATATTTTCTTTGTCTTTTCTCTGAGCTAAGCAATCTCTACATAAAACCCTTTTTATTTTGTTGGTGGAAAATATTATTAAAACTGTTCGTTTGTAATAGACCTTGCTACCTTGCACTAACCCAAGCGCACAAATTATAAAATGGCTTACAACAGAACAATTGAAATTGCAAAACAATATCGTCATATCATTGTTTAATTCCCATATTCTGTCCAATCAATGGGTAAAGCTTCCGCATAGCCCACTTAGCCTTTTGGGAAGCTAATACTTGTGTTTACAAAATTTTCAAGCCGCTGCCTGGTATTTTAGTAGTTTAGTGAACGTGTACTACAGTATGTGGCTTACATTACATAAAGAACGGGACAAACAGGGCAGGGCATTAGGCTATAAGAACATGGCGTCAGGTAAAAAGGGCACAGCGCAGCACTATGCTAATCGTGGCTGTTGGAAACACTAGGTAGTTAAGTTGAATATTGTTTTGAAGACATTGCGGAATCATGTTATTTAAGAGGGTGAAACATAAGTATCTGTTCGGGTATCTCTGGTGTGTTGATTACGCCAAAGGCAAATGACGAGGTGTCCTGAAAGGAGCATAACAACTTTTCAATTCAGTCAGCCAATGAGATCGCAGCGGAGGTCTCACTCATGCATAATGTATACCGAAAATAGCATGATAAATTTCCACTCAATGATCAGGAACAAGTTTGTTATTTTCGTTGAATTATTAGAAGTTTTGAATCGGGGGAGATTTCCACCCTTATGTATATAATACTATGTAGAGTATGATTTTACCGATTTTTTTATCTAGACCCATTAAACACCTAAAAATTGTCTGATGGTAGGTCCATAATTATTTAAACTGTAACTAATTATCAGATTCATGCGGGGGTGAAATTGCAATTTTCATTATTTACTTACAAACTAAATATTAAAAGTATAAATATTGAATTTCAGTTCCGAAAACAGCTGAAGATTGAAGATGTATGTCGCAGTGACCTAGTTAAGCATTTCTTCTATTTTAGCGTTTAAGGCCTTAATTATTGTGATTTCTTTTTTCACCCATTTGATAGCTTTAGACTGATGTTAAGTACTGTATATGGATCTTGCAAAGAGGCACATGTTATCAGGAAGGTCTATTATGAGTCGTCGTAAAAGGGAAAAAATTAAGATCCCTCTTAGTTACATTGATTTATTTGTTTATCAATTGATTTATCTATTCATTGAATTCTTATAATTTCCATTTCATTAAAAAATAACATTAAAATGGCTACCTGATACTTTGCATCTTTATGTAAGATACTATTAAAAAATGCTTACTCGGTAACTCATGTTTTCATGTAAGATTATTTAAAATGTTTACTCGAAACCTGACACATTTATGTAATATACGGTTAAAATATTTACTCGATACCTGATATTTATGTAAAATACGATAAAAATGCTTACTCGATAACTGACATATTTATGTAAATACAATACGCATAACGCATATTGTTATACCTGATATATTTGTGTAAAATACCATTAAAATGCTTTCCCAGTAGTTGGTGTATTGGTACCGAGTAAGCATTTTAATAATACATATATTTAAGTACCATTAAAATGCTTTCCCAGTAGTTGATGTATTTATGTATTATTAAAATGCTTACTCGGTACCTGATATATTTAAGTATCATTAAAAGGCTTACCCGGTACTTGACATATTTAAGTACCATTAAAATGCTTACCCGGCACCCGATATATTTATGTACCATTAAAATGCTTACCCAGTACTTGACATATTTAAGTACCATTAACAGGCTTACCCGGCACCTGATATATATTTAAGTAGCAATAAAATGCTAACTCGGTACCTGATATATGTATGTACCATTAAAATGCTTACCCGGTACTTGACATATTTAAGTAACATTAAAAGGCTTACCCGGTACCTGATATATTTATGTACCATTAAAATGCTTACCCGGTACTTGACATATTTAAGTAACATTAAAAGGCTTACCCGGCACCTGATATATTTAAGTAACATTAAAAGGCTTACTTGGTACCTGATATATGTATGTACCATTAAAATGCTTACCCGGTACTTGACATATTTAAGAACCATTAAAAGCTTACACGGTACCTAATATATTTATGTACCATTAAAATGCTTACCCGGTACCTGACATGTTTATTATCATTAAAATGCTTACCCGGAACTTGACATATATATGTACCATTAACATACTTACCCGGTACATGATATATTTTGGTACCATTAAAATGCTTACCCGGTACCTGATATATTTATGTACAATTATTATGCTTACCCGGTACCTGATATATTTATGAACCATTAAAATGCTTACCCGGTACAACATGTTCACATATAAAGCGAAAACAATTGGCTCCATGCATCTGCTGCCACTTAGAGTTTCCGCTTGTCAGACACGTGTCCTGGCCCCAAGTATCATAAGAATTGATTCTACCGGTGTCAAATGAGGGTATGGGTGTGGCCCCAGCACTATCCACCCAACTCCATTCACCACCGACTCTCTCCGCTCCAATCCAGAAATTAGAAAATATCCCAAGGGCTGAAGCAAAGTGAAAACGCCATCAGTAAAACATGATCTTAAGACAATTAATTATAATCAGGGTCTCAGATTATTTATAAAATGGATGAGAACTAACGGTCTAAAAGTCAGGATCTTAGATTATTTATAAAATGGATGAGAACTAACGATCTAAAAGTCAGGATCTGAGAATATTTATATCATGGATGGGAACTAACGGCCTAAAAGTAAATGTGTGATTAGACAAGTGTGATCTCAAACTATTTGATTAGAAATAAACAGAAAAACTGAGCAGATTGTAAACTTGTTCCTGTACATTGTGATGTTGTCTGACCGACAAAATGCTGTACGAAATAATTATCACTTGAATGTCATCAAAGGATACTGACAATTTAGTTTTTAAAGGAAAGACAGGTGTCATTCAGGTTAAATGAATCACTGTGAAGCTCGAAACGGACAAAACAGATGCAATGTCCTAAACAACAAAACAGCTGTAACGTCCTAAAAGCCATACAATCGTATCAGCCTAAAAGACAAAACAGATGTAACGTCGTAAACGACAAAACAGCTGAAACGTCTAAAAAAACAAAACAGCTGTAACGTCCTAAAACACAAAACAGCTGTAACGTCCTAAAACACAAAACAACTGTAACAACGTCCTTAAAACACAAAACAGCTGTAACGTCCTAAAACACAAAACAGCTGTAACGTCCTAAAACACAAAACAGCTGTAACGCCTAAAGCATAAAACAGCTGTAAAGTCCTAAAACAAAAAACAGCTGTAACGTCCTAAAACACAAAACAGCTGTAACGTCCTACAACACAGAGCAGCTGAAACGTCCTAAAACACAAAACAGCTGTGACGTCCTAAAACACAAAACAGCTGTAACGTCCTAAAATACAAAACAGCTGTAACGTCCTAAAACACAAAACAAAAACAGCTGGAACGTCCTAAAAGCAAAGCAGCTGTTACGTGGATTATATGCTCATTGGCGAAAGCATTTATATTTCATCCTGTGAGGTGGAAACTTTTGGGTTTTTTTTCACTCAAGCTTAGCACAACATATACAATGATATGCACCATTTGAGTTTTAATAACCTCTATCAAGAAATATGAGTCGTGAGTGTCCATCATATGTAAATACTACGTAAAGGCACTGTAGCTAGAAGGTTCGTACATGACCTAGTTATGGCTTCCTACACCAAGCCAATCAATCTTTATCTGTATAGTGTTGAATTTTACACGTTTGCGTTTTTATACAATACGATATTGAAAAGTCAACAGAATTTGATACAATAAAGAACGAGGTTTCAGAGTGAAACTGTGAAAGTACTACGGTCTATATCTGTTATTTGTATTCGGGATTATGTTGTTGATATTTCAGCTCTATAACGAATGATCGTGAATATTTTAAACTAGCGTTGTGAAATATGGGACTTATAAAAAAACAAATGACATAACATACTCATTTTTGAAAACAAATACTGAATAATGTTAACAAATTTGCCACAAATTCAATTATATACTGTGAGTTTGGACGAGACCATCTTGAGTATTACAAGAAATTTAAGTTGATTAAATATTGATTAAAACTGATTAATTCACAAAACTGCATTTAAATCGATCATATGATTTTTTTTTTCGGAAATGGTATCACAAGAATTTTTTTTAACTGGTTCACGTCTGTAAAGTGAACTTTTTTCCCATTTAGTGTTTGATATGTATGGGAAACCAGCAAAACATATGTAAATTCATTTTACATGTGATAAATCTTAATTTTTCTATCAAGCCCCACAACATTTGCATTCTTTATTTGAGGCATCTCAATGGTCATATTTATAATCTTGTTGTAGATGATATTACCTGTCTTGGTATCTCATGAAATGTATTAAAAACGGTATAGATTATGTCTTACAAAGTTACATTTATCTTCACACTGCTAAGATGTTGAAGCTGGTAGGTATGATAATACTCCAAGATTAGGATACTTTTGTAGTATGTATAAATAGAAACAATGAAGACGAGTAGAATTTTATCCTTCAATGTAATAAATATAGTAATATAAGGAAAAATATATTAAGAATTACTACTGAAAAAATAGAAAAATGCATATCGATGGCCTAAGATGATGTTACAACTCCATGGGCCTTTAAGTGAATTTCATATCGCAAACCTCAAATAGATATGATTATACATTTACGGCACCATGCTAAATATCAAGCCCTGCAAAGTGAAAGTCTCGCCAAAACAAGACTTGGAAAGTCTCAACGCGAGATCTTCAGTTTTAAAAATGGCTTCATGCTAGCTGCAGTGCACGTTTGCAAGAAGAAATATGGCGAATTCTAAAGGTGATTCTTACGTTTTTCTCTTTATGATGACCGGGGAAAAGTAAGATCTACTAGATATGATAGTTTTTTTATGTTGCCGATCCCGATCTCACTCTATAGATGTTTCTGATCGATCCCATTCTCGGTCTTAATATCGTTCTGTATCACGAGGTTCTCGCGTGGACGAATCGTCGTATTCGTATACTAGACATAGTGGTGAGGACGATTCGTCCAACTCGTCTCGGCGTAGTTCTAGCCTAAGTCTACCACGTACACGGAAGAAAGCTATACATAATAGCAGTGACTCTCGTTCCAATTACGTCCGTTTTGAGGTGGCCGACCCGGAAAGTGAGAAACCAGAACTACCATCAGATATGGCAAATTATGTAATGAACTCTACATCTTTTATTCCAGAGAAAATTTTAATGACTAAAATTCTGGACAAATATCCAGTGCAAAAGAACATTTATGTTGGGGCACAGAAGGTTGACTCTTATGGGCCAGAATTTTTTTCAATCAGTAAATCGCTCGTACGGTAAGGCGTATGATCAAAACTTATCTTCAATGCAGACACGGGTTGGTAGCATGATGGGACCTCTCTCAAAATCGTGGGTGGATATCGATGGTGTGCGCTCAGATGAGACTTCAGCCGTTTCCCGGTAGTCACGTGAGATCTCCAAGGAATTAGCAGCCAAGTCTAAATCCAGCCGCGACCACTCTAGGTCAACGAATTCTCAGAGGGACCTTGCTAAACCAGACAATAAGCCCTTTCAGAAGAAGGCCCCATTTCGAGGAGGAGGAAGTGCTGTTTGATCCAGCTCTTTCCGGGGACGCACGGGAGCCCAAAGATTATATAAAAGTAGGTTTATTACCTTCATTACAGGTAAACAAAAATCTAGATGCAAAACCTCAGACTCTGTTAAAAGTACCGAACGAACCTACAGCCGAGTTCAACTTGGATTTAAACCTCGTTCATCTAGAAATAAAGTCACTTTTTTCGGTGAATAATCATAAACAAACCAGTAGGGGGTCGTTTAAGACATTTCATAGACAACTGGAAAGTTATCACTCAGGACCCTAAGGTTCTGGAAATGGTACAAGGGATAAAAATTCCGCTGGTCAAAGAACCCTTTCAAAATCGGATCCCATCATCATGGGTGGAGGGTCAGGACGCACATTTAATAGAGTCAGAGGTACAAACCATGTTGCAGAAGAACGTGATTGTCAAATCGTTTCCATGCACGGATCAGTTTCTAAGCCCTGTATTCTTGATTCCAAAGAAGGACGGTGGAAATCGTCCAGTAATAAATCTGAAGAGACTGAACTCGTGTGTGGGGTATCTGCATTTGTAGATGGAGGGGCTACAGTTTCTAAAGACACTGATTCAGAAGGGCGATTTCATTGGAAAACTAGACTTAAAGGACGCTTACTTCACAGTACCGGTCCATCCAATTCATCAGAAATTTCTGAAGATCCTTTGGGGGGACCAAATATACATGTTTGGGCTAGCTCCAGGCCCCCGGATCTTCATCAAACTGATGAAACCAGTGGGAGCCCTAATGAGAAGGATAGGTGTCCGAATGGGGATTTACCTGGACGACATGATGCTTATGAAACATACACTCTCTAAAATTCCTGTTGGACCAAGTCGGATTTCTAACAAACACGGAGAAATCAGTTTGGATCCCTACTCACGAGATATGATTTTAGGCTATCTAGTCAACTGAAGGGAAATGACATTGTCACTACCTCAAAAGAAGGTGTAAAAGGTCATCGACAGGTGTCGTTATTTGTTGACAAAAAAAAAATAGTCACAGTTAGGGAGATGTCACAGACCTTGGGTCACATGACCTCGACCTTGCAAGCGGTGGCTCCTGCCCCTCTGCATTACAGACATTTTCAAATGTCCCAAATCCAGACCTTCCTATTGGACAAATCTTACCAAGCGTTAGTAACTCTCTCCTCGGAATGTCTGGGGGAGCTGAGATGGTGGATCTGTCAGATGGAGAGTTGGAATGGGAAGGCTATTATAAATGCATGCCCGGGTCAGATCATAGAGACGTATGCCCCCAAAAAAGGGTGGGGATGGCGTCAGGTACCAGCAGGGTTCAGGGCCTATTGACCTCGGAGGAGAGGACATGTCATATCAATGAGCTGGAACTGAAGGCAGCATTATAAGCCCTGAGATCCTACACAAAGGAAAATTCCCTAAGTCATGTTCATCTGAGACTAGCCAATCGGACAGTGGTAGCATATATACAAAAAATGGGGGGACCAAATCTCGCCAGATACTGTCGCTGACCAAAGATTTATGGGATTTCTGTCTGAAAAAGGGAATGTATCTGACAGCAGAGTACCTTTCAAGCAGTTTGAACACGGAGGCAGATTTGCAATCCCGCAACTTCAAGGTTAGCAGCGACTGCCACTTGAAGGAAGAGGTGTTCAAGGCTCTAAACCGTCTCATGGGTCCATTCAAGCTCGACTTGTTTGCAAGTCGGCACAATCACCAATTCTCCGGGTACGTGAGCTGGCGCTCAGATCCATTTGCAGTCCAATCGGATGCCTTCCAAATATGGTGGACAGAGAAGGGTTTGTACCTATTCCCTCCGTTCTCCATGATATCGAGGTGTCTAATGAAAGTGCAATTGGAGAAGGCCACGGTAGTGCTGATAGCGCCGACGTGGTAATCTCGTCCATGGTATCCGTCTCAGCTGGGCATGCTTGTGGAGACTCCAATGTCACTACCCCCATATGGATCCCTAACTCGTAAAAGGAGAGTCCCACCCGCTATTAATCCAGAACAATTTCAGGTTAGCGGCGTGCAAAATCTCCGGAGACGAGATGTTGGTAGAGGAGTTTCGGAAGAAGCTTCCAATATCTTGGCAGATTTTTTTCATAGAGGAAAGGCACTAACATGCTTACAACAGCTGTTGGCGTCAGTGGTGTTGCTGGTGCAATAGAAAACAGTTTGATCTCTTTCGGACCCCTGTGATAAACGTTGTTAACAACCTATCTAAGTGTTTCGATAAGGGAGATAAACAGGACCCTCTACTCTCGGAGATCTGCTACTTCAGCATTTCACGAGATTGTTTACGGATCTAAGGTGGGTCAGCATGACCTTGTAAAGCGTTTCTTAAATGCCACCTTCAATGCTAGACCTCCACAACCTAGGTATATGGGCACATGTGATGTTGATATGGTATTCAGTTATCTTGATTACGAATCAATGTCTGTTCTTTCAAATAAGATGTTGACATTGAAGGTCAGTATGCTATTGGCTTTAACCTCAGCGAGCAGAGTTCCTGAGCTTTGCGCTCTAGACACAAAGTTCATGTCGGATACAGGTTCCAAATTTACTTTCCCAATTTGTGTGTAGTACAGACTCTCAGAGAATATCTGTCGAGGTCTGAGTCTTGAAGAAATTGTGACGCTACTAGTCGAACCCAGATTCTACTTAGTTATGTAGAGCCACACAAATCTGTTGTCTCGTGTACAGTTGCGGGCTGGTTAGTTTCCCTGTTAGGCTTGGCTGGTGTTGACACTGACAAGTTCAAGGCACACTCTACCTGTAGTGCCTCTTCTTCGAAAACTCGAGCAATGGGACTATCTTGCCAGGAAATAATGGAGAGAGGCCACTGGTCAAAAGTCTCCACGTTCAGGAGACATTATTTGAGGTAATCTTCTGATTTATCGAGTAATGATAATTTTCAGCAAGCAGTGTTTTCTGTAGGTTAGTACAGATGTATGCTTTAAACATACATAATTATATCTTATTGAGAATTTCATCAATGCATGTAATGCACACAATGAAATTGGAATTCCATGTGCATTTACGGCATCATACTAAATATCAAGCCCTGCAAAGCGAAAGTCTCGCCAAAACGCAAAAATGCATAATTATATCTTATTTCGATTTGCTCATGAAATTCTAATTTCATTGTGTGCATAACATGCACTGATGAAATTCTCAATTGTGGTGTTAAGAGTAAAAAATACACGTTCATTAGAAAAATAGATATGAGGCAACAACATTAATTAAGAAAAAATCAAATACAAAACGAAAACAATAAACGCTGATTCAACGAATTATCGTATTTTAACCAAATTTTATTATATTGTACTCCTTCAAATTGAAATTATTTGTGAAAAAGCTATTTTGTGTGGAATATTAACTATCTCTTATAGTTCAAATATACATTTTTTACTATATAAATTTGTGTTTTATTTATATTGTGTTGTTTTATCGTTGTTTGATTTGAACTAATCAATAAACAGTATCATTTTATTTGATTTCAGGTTTTACCAATATCTCATTTGCTTCTACAATTATTTCATTTGCATTTGTCATGTTGTTTTATTTTCTTTCATTATTATTTCAATCGATTTCATTATTATTTGATTTAGTGACATTTAAATTTGATTTACATTTGTATTAATTGCTTTTACCTTTGTTTGATTTGTTTTCATCTTCATTTGATTTAATTTTATAGTTATTTTATTCTCTTTTAGAAATGTATGATTCTACTTTACATTATTCACAAAAATCATTATTTCATTGCATATATACTTTATATGGTTTTACTTTTCCATGATATTATTGTACTTTTCTATTGTACGGATGTGTATTTTCATTGTCTGATTGTACATTTTCAATGTATTTAATAATGAATGATAATTATATATTTTAAACAGCATATAACTAAAATATAAGTAAAAAATCACTTTTAAAAGGTTTAATTAGAATTTAGATAATTATTAAACTCTCCATTGTGCCAAAACACACAGCATGCTAATTCTTTAATCAAACACTGAAATAAAGAGAACAGTTTGTAGTTTGAGAAAATGTGATGGGAAGTGGACTCTCCACATTTTACAGTTTTTAGATTCATTCCAAAACCCATATAATGTTTAGCTAAATAAATATTTATGATGATAAATCCATAGCGCGTTTCAACGAGAGCCAATAAAGATCCCAAATTGGCACTCCTGCATTCTGTGTACTATTTACGATTCAATTTGAACATATACAGTAAATGTGCGATTTTGCGAGTTCATAAATTATCAAGATATTATCATAAAGATATGAGAAAAATGTCAAATATCTCGACCATAGAGTACGAAAAGGAATCACAACAAATGAAATCTCAATTTCAGACTATTCTGTCTTAGTATATGACGAGTTATTTCCTTTTCGGTTAGGTATCGATTGTGGCGTCATTATTTTCACATACTCTTCTCGTATTACGTTTTGCTCGTAAAAAATACGACGTCACAATCAATGCAAACCCGCAAGGGCAGGTAACCCTATCATGTGCTTACTATTCAGCAAAACGAAAAATACTTTTTAAAATGACTAATGACACAAATCCCGGGAAAGTATAGAAGATTATCATTTTCAGTTGTAAAGCAATATAATATATTGATATAGTGGGAGAATTTTCAATGGATATACTGCAATTTCCATTAGATTCCCCTTACTAGCAACGATACGAGAGTCAAAATAGATACATGTACTTACATTACAAGGGCGTCTTATTATTAACACAAATCCTTTTTTCCGCTTATGAACAAGAACCCACCTTCAATTTCATTCATGAGCCATGTTTGTTCCGCTTCTGTTTCCAGGTGCGCCAGATGCGTGTTTTCGACAGTGTGACACGTGCTCTTAGCGCTGCTGTAAGATGCACATTGAGTGTGCACCGCATACCGACTTCCGGTATTCAGATTATCAATGATGGCAGCATTAGACATGAAGAAATCATGATCAGCTGCAGCCCACCGTACAGAGAATAGGATTAATAGTAGCATGCTGGGGAAAAAGATGTGTTATATACCTTATCAACAGCGGGAAAAACATGAAAAAATTATATATAAAAATCAAAATATGGTACAAACCGTAAACAACGGATATATAATGAAAAAATAATTTAAATAGAATAATTTTGCGTCCGAATATTAAAATAATGTTTCTTCATAAAATTGCAGTAGATATCAAAGTCATTGTATTAATTCACAAAACTACTCGTAATTGTTTTGAATCATGTTTTTATGGTTCGCCTATAATTGCACGTACAATGTCATTTGACGTCGACCTTGATTTGCTCTTGACTTTCACCTTTAACCAATCGCAATATGACGTAGATCTTCTCCGAACGGTCTTTATTGATAACTGGAATAAGAAACAAAATGGAGAACAGAATAAGTTTCTGAAAAGTTTTTAGAATGATCGTGTAATATTTTATGAAGCATTAGAAATGAAATGTATTGAAAGCCTTCTTTTTACGTTGAAAACACTAGATCAGAGCTTGCTTTCGTTAGGTAGTTCGGCAAATATGTGATTACATCTTATGAAAAGTGACTTACATGCTCAGCGGAGAGGGTCTTAATAGGTATGCACGTCTTCAGTACAAATTATTAAAAGAAACAGCTAGTACGCCTTCATACATATTTAGGGTGTTTTTTTAAAGAATCACTGAGTAATTGATAATCGGCATGGTGGGTCAATGTTTTTTGCGAGTAGTTGATAATTAAAATGTTAGGACAATGTCATTGCAGGTTAATGTTCATTCAAACTATTTAAATCGATTTAGATCGTAAGCAATTGTGTAGTTTCAACTCAAACGAAAACACCAAAGAAACCATATATCGATTAGAATGGGCAAAATAAGTTTACTTAATCGATATCTATAGTTTATCAATAAAATAAATACCAATACCCATTTTCTTATTGTTAGTGAACACAATGCCCTGATAATTTGACATTTTAAGAGAATAAATACCAATATGTTATTTAACATTTGTAGTACCTTACCATTTATACTCTAATTATGGGACTCGGTGACCGAGTGTATGTATTCAAAGTTGATGAAAGGTTAATACATGTCGTCATCGGACCCGTGCCAGCAAAACCTTTACAATCACGAACATAGTTAGTCATAATTTTGAATATTTAATTTCCACATCTATAAAAGCATTGTCTTATAAATTAAATGGAAATATATTGATACAGCAAAGGCTGTTGACCATTGATCCAATGTTTACAAAAACGACCATATTTTGAATGCAGCGGCCTGCATCAGTTTTTTTTTATATAATAGGCAGGTTTTCGTATACAATATAATATATAGAGTGCCAGACATTTTGTGTTGTATACGTAAATTTTGTAAATTCTGTATATTGTCGTTAGTTTAACGGTGAAAAATGCGCTAAACATTTGGAAATCAATTTTGCGCTATAATAAGTAAGCTTGCGTAACAGTATTTCCCACTGCGCTGGCGCATGTCAATGTGCATATTTTTTAACAAAATCAATACAAAATATAAATCAAACTCGTCGCCTCTGACGAGTGTGCTTTTTAATTTGGACGACTTACAGATTTACAATTACATACATTCATGTATCGACATCGATAGTCGATTCGAGTTCCTTTGGTTTCAATACGAAATCAACTTTTGTGTATTCGACCATC
Organism: Argopecten irradians irradians; assembly: GCA_004382745.1. NCBI lineage: Eukaryota > Metazoa > Mollusca > Bivalvia > Pectinida > Pectinidae > Argopecten > Argopecten irradians. The sequence continues at coordinate 2,774,368 of SAYR01058937.1, read as the reverse complement.
TAGCTTCAAAACCAATGACGAAAAATTCGTCACATCAAATCGGTTTGTATTATATTATATAATATCATATCAGGTTGTAACATGTGAACAAATTTATTTAGTTTTCTTTGGAATGGAATTTTAACTTATACAGAGAAACATAGTTATCTCACTCACCACATACACACTCACTCACATCATATTCAGCATGATATCAATATTATAAGACTCTTTCATATGTGGATATGAAGGATAGGGATATTCTACCCTCGGGTCACAAAATGTAGTAAAACCCGAGGCTTGCCGAGGGTTTTGCAACATTTTGTGACTCCGAGGGTAGAATATCCCTATCCTTCATATCCACTAAAGAAAGAGTATTTTTCTTTCATACCTCGACGTTTTATTGAAATTTTACAACTAAAATATCCCGCCATTTTGAAATAAATTCGATGAAATCCACGACTGGAAGTCGTTTTCCCATACAAGAAAAATTACATGATACTTTCAACACGAATTCCGTTGTTTGCATATTTTAGAGTAAAATCAGTCATATTTGTGGAAAAAAAATGTTAAAATTTTACCGAGGAAATAGAGATTTTGTTGACGCCGTGACGTCACGAGGTTTTATTGCATGGGTAGCCATGCAATACAGCCTCAGGCGACATGAGTGTATTGCCCTGGACCAGCCAGTATTACACGTGTAGGTATGAAAGAAATTGCTATCCTTAACATCAACACATGATATAATTCATCCTTATCAATAATCTATCTATGCCTGAATCACAAACACTTGAAACACAGATACTTTAAAACTTAAAAATCTAATATCAAAATTATGTCCTTAAATTTACATTTTCTTTTATTATAATTCAGTATGAAAGCAGCAATTATAGACTGCGCTGAAAAATAATGCACATATGGTCAAATAAGCACAAAATTAAAAACTCAAATTAAGATAAGTACGAGGATTATATTCATATATAAGTAATAGAAATGTGGAAATGTGTACGAGAGGCCTTCTGTTGTAGGGACACTGTATTATATTATGTTATATTGAATAAAAAAATGGTAACAAAAAAAATCTGGCTTGTTTTATGGGTCTACACTTCCTCCATGTATGTCTTACACTATCTTGAGGCTGATCTCTAAATACATCAACTAAATAAAAATCATCTATAAAATATCTATAACTGTAACATGCAAATGATAATTATTGATCACAGATTTCCAAACGACGGACTCGCTTCCCCCAAAACGGGAATTTATGCGTTAAATAACTAACTGCCGACATTTTTACAATATAACTCTGTATCACAGACCAAATCAATGTGAGACAATATGTCTCTGTCGATTGCGAGTTTTTTTTCATTGGCATGCCTGATATAGTGTTTTGTCTAAATGTCAGAAGACTGCTAGAGTTATAGACCTTGTCCCAGTATCTTCAAATCCAAAAACCCGTGCCTGAACATTCTACTTCAGATAATGTTATTACTGTTTGACTAGCAGCTGCATTCGTATTTCATTGTTCAGTACAGCATCTATACTAAATGTGTGTTTGCAAGCGTTTTAAAAGAAAATTTCAATTTTAATAAACATGAAATCACATACCTATTTGCTTAAGGTTCATGTAATGGCTTTAAACAGTGATATTTTGCAAGCCTAAAACTCATCACTGTGCTGCAATTGAACAGAACTAATTTCATTAATTGTTGGTATATACCCTGGCTAACTGTCAGTCTTACTGTTGATATGTAATTGGTGGAGCTGCGTGTAAAATACAGTAAAATATGAGAAAAATGTATATTTCTGGAGAAGACATAGAACTCGTGTGAATTGCATTGATGGAACCAAATAATCATGCGTGTCCCATGACGGTTGGTTCAGTTAGTGATAAATAAATGTCCAGAGAGTACTCCAACAGTTCTTGTTCTTTTGCTCAAAATATTTGTACCCTGAACAATATGGGCGCTTAGGGAGCCTCTAGTGTAGTTAGATGCAAAATTGAGTCTAGCTAAGAATGCAAAATGCGGATCGGGAAAATTATTCGCTAGTATAAGAAGACCCATCTCAATTGATACAAATGTTTTGTATAGACATCCAAATATGGGTACTCTTGAAACAGTAACAAGAAAGACTCTGTCAGCGATCAAAAAACGAATAGTTCAAACATCTGGTATGTGGGCGCCGAAAAGAACATGCTACTTAATTAGTCCGCGACAAGAGGGGCCCTCATTTAAAGATCCGCACGTATTAACTATTCTTGTTCTTGTACAAATTAATTCATTCTTTTCGTTTCATGTTTTCAGGTTAGTACCACTTTATAGTGTATACTCAATGACGAGCCACTTGTATCAACTTTAAGAATGGTCCTCTCTTTATGTACTATTTGTGAGTCCGCCATTTGAAAGCAGGCCATAGTTCTGGTGCATTGTTTACGCAATAGGCTCCTGCGGTAATTCGCTTGCGATCCGATGTGTTGCGAAACAAACTGGTTGCGTGAGTACCTGGCATAGTCAGCGTACGCCTCCTAGAGTTGACTTCAGACTCTTCCGTCTTCTCTTTCCGGATTTTATTGGGAAATCTCGATTAGCATGTTTAGTTGTGGATGCAATCAATAGCACATTCATTCCACGAGTTCTATTTGTTACTTCTCCAGGAAATATACCATTTTCTCTTAATTATTACTGAAAATGTTACAAGCCAGCTTCACCAAAATTACTGTCATATCAACGCGCAGATATGGGGAGATGACAAGTTTAGCCAGGATAAAATTATAGTAACCAACAAATTTCTACTGAAAATTAGTTTCTCCTGTTTCCATAGTATCGCAGCACTGAGGTAATGCGATCTTAATAGGATCAAGTCTCGGAAACTCTTGCAAAATCTCATCTTGGTGGGAGTTAAACAGATTCTTAGCGAATAGATGAACACTTAAGGCTTACTCATCCTATGACTCAAATATGGCAGCTCTATTATCTAACCACCCGTGAGAACCGACGCGAAAATTGTTCTACGATCTGTGGCGACACTAGGTACTTAAGAGTTCTACCAATATTGACATGTACTGTTCCTGTTTGATTCTTTACCTAGATTATAGCATTGTTCTTGTACTATAGTCTTTAAGCATTTTGGTTTTGGGGGGAAAAAGGTCTTTGTACATCCTCAGCATCACAACACACAGATATACACCGTGCACCTGTTTCAAGGTCAGCTAGTATTTCCGCCAATATGAAGGCGGCGGGGAAGGGCCGTTACCAAACTTTTTCGCACGTAATGAGATATCCCTGTAAGACGTCATTGTAAT
>SAYR01058937.1:2711272-2771060 GCA_004382745.1 Argopecten irradians irradians | reverse complement strand
CTGCTAGAGTTATAGACCTTGTCCCAGTATCTTCAAATCCAAAAACCCGTGCCTGAACATTCTACTTCAGATAATGTTATTACTGTTTGACTAGCAGCTGCATTCGTATTTCATTGTTCAGTACAGCATCTATACTAAATGTGTGTCTGCAAGCGTTTTAAAAGAAAATTTCAATTTTAATAAACATGAAATCACATACCTAGTCGCTTAAGGTTACTTTTTTCTTGACCAAATCACTTTTAGTATGACTGGGAATTTGTTTTTATTATCAATATTACATGTATGTCCAGGGACTCTTACTGGAATATTTCTTTCGATGGTTTAGCATTTTGGTTTGGGGAAAATGGTCTTTGTACATCCTCAGCATCACAACACACAGATATACACCGTGCACCTGTTTCAAGGTCAGCTAGTATTACCGCCAAATGGTTACCAACTTTCCGTTGACATCTGAACTCTTTAAGTACTACATTCTATTAACATATAAAGGACGTTACTGTAAAAATAAATCTGAGTGAAAGGAGATAATTTGAAAGTATTTATGTAGTACTCAATAACATAAGTTATTTTCTATATCATATTAGGTACAACTTTTATTTTTAACGATATGATTTCATAAAACCCCCAATATTAGTAACACTCACGATTTAAATGTGAGAATTTCATATAGATTTGAATATTTATTTACTATACAGGTCAATACAAAAAGACACATGATTTGATTTTATGTTTTTGTATTTATCTGAATTCCAATTTTATGTTAATTACGTATTACACAATGTTTTTATTTATATTTCGTTTTAATTTTGTTACTCAATGCTAATTTTATATTAATTTAGAATATCAGGGAGCGAATAATGTCTATTGAACTACAAAAAATAAAATAACAGCAGTAAAATTTATAATATTTAATGTTATGTATTATGTTATTTTTTCATCTATACTATGATATACCTTTATAATATTTTTATAACCCAAACGTTTTTCTATTGATGTATAAATATTTGCTTTATCTAAAATATATTTAAGCATTTAAGTATCTATTTAACTATATAGACCATAGATGCCATAGGAAGATAGTTTAATGGTTATATTTACATAATCAATTCATTTGGGGTTTGTTCATGAACATTGTTTAAGCTAGGCCAGGGAAAGCGTTTATCAAGACGGTTCAATTCACGAGATGAAACAGCCATCTTGATGGGGATCAGTTGACGTCACCACGCCAACAGTAGTGTCGTCATAATAGTCACGTTTTGTGTGTCAGTTATACCAACTAATACTTCACTTTGCCTTGGTTATTTAATATAGTAGAAGTGGCAAGTAAATGTAAAAATTTAAGCATTAAACTATCTTTCTATGGCATCAATGGTCTGTATACATGCCATCTTTGCTGACAATCTTCATAATGCGCGCTAGCGCATTATGAGATGAATGTCTGCAAAGGTCTGGCATTTATGTAGATCATATATGCCATGGGAAGATAATTAAATGTTTATATTTACATTATCAACTCCCTTTAGGGTCTCTGCATTAACATTGTTTAAGCTAGACCAGGGAAACCGTTTATCAACGACAATTTAATCCACGAGATTGAACAGACATTTTGACGGTGATCATTTGACGTCACCACGTCAACATTATTGATGTCATAATAGTCACGTTTTGGGTGTCATTTATACCCACGTATACTTCACTTTGCCATGGTCAGTTTATGTAGTAGAAGTGACAAGTAAATGTAAATATGTATCTTTATAGACATGATGTGGTATATATATATATATATATACTGTATGATCTGTGTCTTAAATTAGGGATGGATTTATTACTAGCTACATTGCAAGTATACCTAACTATTCCATTGACAGTGAAACCTAACAAGTCCTACAGTTTTCGTTCTGTTTATTGCCGGTAATAACTTTGAGAAAGATATTCGCTCAACACCATACAATGTTAGATAACTCAGTCTAGGATTGAACAATCTCCAAAAACACATCGTGAATGTGCCAACTTACATTATACTATTTTTGATTTTAGTTTACTTTTAAAATATAACAACTAGCGATCAGCCTGTCCGTCTGTCATATACTACCATACAAAGGAAAGATACATAGCGACAGTGCATCAGGAAAGAAAGTGAGCAACCACTTAAAAGATTATTGATGAAGAAGGTTCAACAATCAATTTATCATTACTACAACCATTGTGCTATTTCTACTTTTAGATATTCTTATTTCCAATGTTTTATCATTTCTTTATGTTCATGATTCGGATGTATTCTGGGTACTTGAACTGATTAACTCGCATGGCTGGACTAAACAGACTTAAATACTTAAATACACTGCTGATATATTATGAAATAAAGTGTTTATTTGTGAAATACTAGGAACATATCAAGATTCAAACACATGATAGAATTATTTTACATTTAAAAAATGTTCTGATTTTGGTAGCTTCATGTAAGGGGTTATGATACGGTCTGACCAGTGTAGGACAGCAAACATCTGCTATCTGTAAAAAGCCTTAACATTTCATTTATTTTTTTAACTTCAATGGCACGAATGGCATTTGTTTATTGTTAAAGCTTCATGAAGTAGAAGAGAAATGATAATAATGCATGATCATAACTCATTATGCATGACTATAAGTTATAATAATATAAAATCCAAACATGCTTAATCCATTCATCACCTACCTTAAACATATATTTGTTCATCCTTGTGGTATATACAAAATACGTCATATTCATTCATTTTCAAAGGTTATATCAACTATTGTATCTAAATTAAGATTAAACATAAGACTGCTAACATTTTTTTCCCTGCCAATCCTATCTAACATGTATTTCTTCTCCTTGTAGTGTTAGAAAATAAAAATGAAATTAATGTTGTTTTTAACGTGAATATCGATAATACAGAAAATAATGCATCTATATTTCATTTATTAGGCTGGTTGATTATACTCAAGCCCTTGCTTGATTTACGTCTCATCGACCGGTTTTTATTATATTATATACGGTAAATTCCTTATGTCATAACAAATGGGTGGATCTCTTCGATAAAAACCACGACCATTTTATTCTCCTGAAATGTTCGGAAAAGGTACTTATTATTTTAAATATCGTTTGTGACATTCTTTCAGAATATTATAATAGTGCCATTGTCCCCTGTCATAGATGAAATACCATTCGACCAAACGAAGCAGATTTATTCTACAGAAACACCTGGTATGACTCAGGGTAACAAAAACAATATTGCTTTCAAAAATAAGTTACTGTCTAAATAAATGTTTTTTTTCCTCTTCTGTCATTTATTTCTGCATTCAATTTTATTCCCAATAACATCTCTGCTTTATACCTCCACTGTCCCTATGTGAAATACTATGAAGATAATCCATTATTCAAGGAATGCTCAAATTTACACATGGCTGTTTACACTCTCTTTGTGTTTCTTAATACCTGTAAATAGAATTGTATTCTTCTTTATGTCATTATGAGCTAAACAAAGTACATACACTTCCTGTTGCATCATATTTAAATGCACTGCATGACGGGAATCGAAAGCAATGCCGTCCACAACTTAGTACCGAATATGTGCTTGAGAGAGTCAGAACTATTGTAATATTGGTTCCCGCAAGACCCATACGATATGTTTGACAGCCGTCACACAAAGCCGACGGGATAGCCAAATAAAACACATCAAAATTCAATATTGTAACGCTAGCAGTAGTTGTTGGAGAGTTGGTAGTAGAACTTGTTGGAGCGGTAGGTGTATTTGGAGGATTGCTGGTCGTTGTCGTTGTTGGGATGGTAGTTGTCGATGTTGGAATGGTAGTTGTCGTTGTTGGAGTGGTAGTTGTCGTTGTTGGAATGGTAGTTGACGTTGTTGGAGTGGGGGTTGTAGTTGTTGGAGTGGTAGTTGTCGTTGTAGGATTGCTGGTAGTTGTCGTAGTAGGATTGCTGGTCGTTGAAGTTGTTGAAGTGGTAGTTGTAGTTACTGCAGTAGTGGTTGTAGTAGTTGGTGTAGTAGTTGATGTGGTAGTTGTAGTTGTTGGTGTGGTAGTTGTAGTTGTTGGAGTGGGGGTTGTAGTTGTTGGAGTGGTAGTTGTAGATGTTGGAGTGGTGGTTGTAGTTGTTGGAGTGGTAGTTGAAGTTGTTGGAGTGGGGGTTGTAGTTGTTGGTGTGGTAGTTGTAGTTGTTGGAGTAGTGGTTGTAGTTGTTGGTGTGGTAGTTGTAGTTGTTGGAGTAGTGGTTGTAGTTGTTGGAGTAGTGGTTGTAGTTGTTGGTGTGGTAGTTGTAGTTGTTGGAGTGGGGGTTGTAGTTGTTGGTGTGGTAGTTGTAGTTGTTGGAGTGGTGGTTGTAGTTGTAGGTGTGGTGGTTGAAGTTGTTGGAGTGGTAGTTGTAGTTGTTGGGGTGGTGGTTGTAGTTGTTGGTGTGGTAGTTGTAGTTGTTGGTGTAGTAGTTGTAGTTGTTGGGGTGTTAGTTGTAGTTAATGGTGTGGTAGTTGTAGTTGTCAAAATGGTAGTTGTCGTTGCTTGAGTGGTAGTTGTCGTTGTTGGTGTGAAAGAAGTTGTAGCTAAAAAAGATAAATCTTTTAGATAGTGTCCTCCGTCAAAGAAACAAAAATAATATATCTATGTGATCTCTATTTTGATATTGATTTTGACGAAAACACAATTGATGAGCGCAGCATGGAATCGCTGTATGCAAAATAATTGTATTAATATTGACCATTAACGTCACAAGGCTATATTTACATTTCAGTGGTGGTCTATACTCATATTAGATCGCGAGTTTAAGCTAAGAAAATATATTGATATCACTGATATCATTCAGGTAGATAAACCACCATTTTGTCGGCAATCGATTAACGCTTCGATAAATGTGACGTCATAAGTGTGATGTTTTTATGCTATTTACAGTCTGTAAATATTTACAGTCAGATGTAAATTCACACCGCTTAGTGATAGCGACAGGCAAATGTAAACATTGTATAATATGCCCTAAACGTAGCCTATCGTAAATGCAATTTTGCTGTGTCCGTTTGCGATAAAGCCGCCTCAATGATATTGATGAATAGTGTAGAGCGCATCGATCAGTGTATCACATCAACTATATTGTAACGATGTTCGACAAATATATCAAAAATAATTTATTGTAAAATCCTGCACGTTTATCCACATTAGAAAGATTTCAGATAAAAAATATCTTAATCAAACGTAAATCAACAGCTTCTGATCTAAATCTTGTACCTGATGTCTCGCAAAAGAAATATTGTTCTGTAACCATAAAACTCTGAAACCAGTCATTACGATCCACATATGCATTAGGTGGACCGGATGTGCTGTTCCCAGATCCAAATTTAGAGTAGGTGACGGGTTGAGTAGTTCCGTCAGGATAATGCCAGAACCATTCAAGAGAGAGAGGATGTCGTTGAATATTTATCCAGAACTGCTCGTAGGGTAACTCTAAGTCTACAAAAGAGGCAAAGAATGATACAAAGTACATAAATTGTTTCTATATGCTATGGCGACCACATGTAAGCACATTAGCGTCATGTTTTAATTACCCTTATCCTCGATCAGCATATAATTAGCATTGCTCGACCTTCAAACTATATAATAAGTATTTTTTAACATTTCGACATTGTCCGGTTACATTTTATAGCGACGGTATCTGAACTTGTAGATTAATAAAGTACCATACATGTGAATCAGTGGTTACCACATTACTGTGTCGACCTGTAAATCTGTAGTGAGTTAACTGACCATAAATGGCGTTTTTAAGAAAGTCTTGCTCTTCGATCGTTTCCAGAGTTAACAGATGTGTGTTCGGATGTTCAGCGCAAACGACCCGTGCAGCGTTCAGATCGGCTTTGTAGGAGAATGCGTGATAAATACTTCCCTGGGTGGATTTGTAAAACGTAATAACGGCACCAACCATGCAATATGGATTTATCGGGCCATCTGCAAAACAACAGAAAAATTAGAAATATCACTTTGATACAACTGACTAGCAACTTCCCATTGGTTTTAGTTTAATGGTAGAACGCGTTTATGCAAACAAAATACATCGCTAAATTCGCTATTGTAATTGTGTATATAATTGCTGAGCACATATAGATACCTGCTGGAGAGCGATGACATATATGGTAACGCATTTCATAGAAATAAAAAGCAAAAAAACTTAGTTGCTGACTCATATATTGTTTGATATGCAACAACATATTCTATATTTTACTTGATAGCTGGAAAGGAAAGCTTTGCATCTGCTTACCTTCAAACTCGCACACATAGTCGATGTCATTATTTGCAGAAATAGTATCAAGTTTAGATCCTTTCACCCTGGCTATGGTATGTGACGATTTTGGAGCCAAACTACCCCATCGAGGTGCCAGTCCAGTGGCCAGTGTCTGCGTGGCAGAGTCGACCCAGTACCAATCTTCACTGGACGTACTGGGTCGTTCTAGTCCTATGAGGTACTCTGTCTCTAAGTCATACACTACATGTAAAAGAATACATTGATATGAAGCGCAGAATAAAGCAGTCCATAGCCTAATTAGTGAACATCTTAAATACCCACTTCGTTTCCCAAATAAAACATAAACGTTGATTATAAACTATTGCAACGTCAGAATATCTATACTGATGGTCTTAAATGATGTTACTACACAGATCAAGTACATAGCGATGTGTAGAATTATGTTAACAATGGATATTCATTTTGGTGTTTTGTCGCGTGGCGCAGTGATAGTCAACAACAGCGCAGAAAAGAGGATAACGTTGTCACACAAGATGATCCGACCTGTGATAAAAATTTAAATTAAATTTAGATATCAAAATTAATACATATATATATATATATATATATTTGAATTGCACTGGGCTCGATAAGTATAGAACTATCAGTAAACTTTGAGATTCTCCAAAATTACCAAACTGCATTCACATTTTAAAACGTAAAAGTTGTTTTGATATTTGCATGAACCTTTAAGGTCCAACATGATTGAAATACCTAAAGCAACAAATTAGGGAACAACCAAGCGAAATTGCACTGTGTATACAAGATTGAGCCAAGGATAGAATTATGAACCGGCCACTGACTGGCTGGTTAATTATGAATTTCAAAGGTAAAAAATGTTTTTTGAAGCCAATTATTCAAAGATAAGAATGATATGAATTTGGAAATTCAGATTGAAATTTAGGCAACAATCAATTTTGATAATGAAAAGATAAAAACTAAATACAATAGAATTTCAGGACTTTTAAATGCAAAATGCACCTTATTTCAAATGGCTACCCTGGTTGGAGTTTGAGCTAAAGGACACAAACTTTTTTCCTATTTAGTGTAATATGAGAACCTAGACTTTAATTAGAGCACACAATAGCTAATTACTATCACTAATATTAAGCTGTTTTGATAATACATTACACAACTTTAACAAACTTTAACGCGGTGGTCTAAGAAAAATACATAGTTGGATGTTCTCTGTAACGCATTAACTTTTATTATTTTTATTTTTATTACACATAAACACTTTCATAAGATAACTTACATGACAACCTAGCCAGCAACCACTGCTGTTCCGAGTCTGTTTCGATATGGGCCAGATAGCCGCCTTGGGATTCACACGCAGCACGTGCATCGACATACCTTTCTTCAGTGTCAGTATTGATTTGATACCGATGATTGTCTTTGCAGAAACCGGCTAATAAATCTTCATATTGAAATCGAGGAAAAGAAAAATTAAGTTTTTTGAATTTGATATACAGATTCACTTGCTCTTTTAAAATCAGCCGTGCTAATTCCATTTTTTACGATTTTATATGGAATATGTAAGAGTAAATCTTAAACAAAATATATTCGATAAAATACGAAGATACGAAATAAAACGCTACGGTTAGTCTAGAAACTTGTAATTCAAGTATCTGACACTGAATGTCTTATTACAAACAGATGACAAAATAACAAAACAAAATGTGACACAAGGGGTTCACGACACATAAAGGCTTATGGTTTCTGAGATATTTATCAACAAAGATCATCAGAGTTCACTTATATATGAGATGTGTTTTTCAAAGGTAACCTTACCATCTGCACCGCTCTTTGTGTATCTTATTGTCAGAACCAGGAGAAATAAGCCAAATCCAGACATATTATTTTACTGAAAAAATAATATTACAAATACAATTGTACAAGTAAAAGGAAAGGGAAAGTAAAAAAAAATACATGTTGATTTTTTTATTGGAACGGAGTTTTGTTTACTGTGATTGACAAAAATAGTTGAAATTTTGTATGATAATAAAATATGATAACAAATTGCAATTTGGATATTTTGAAAGAGACTTTCACATCCTAGTTTTTTCAATCATTCTGAAATAAGTGAACAGCAACAATTTCAGGAATTATTTTTGTTATCAGAGCTTGCTTGCCAAATGTATACTTTTCCTTTCATTGTAGACATTATAGAATGACATGCTGCAGATTGCTTTATCTCATATATATTTATAACATATTATAAAAATATTTTTTATACAAACAATATTTCAGTGAACAAAAGTTATGATGAAATTCAATTTTGTTGACAAAAAGATAATTTTGTCGTCAAAAAATCACTTTCGTCTTAGAAAAATGTTTTATTACAATTACTTCATTTCTGTAAGGATAAAGATAAATTTTGTTAAACAAAATTATCTTTCAGTGGACAATAATCATTTTTGTGGACAGAATTCATTTTCGTCTCTACAGAATTCAATTCCGTCTCGACAGAATTCAATTTCGTCTCGACAAATTCAATTTCGTCTCGACAGAAATCATTTTCGTCAGTTAAGTTTGCAAATGAGTCCATGTTTGACCTTTACTTATAAGCTGCTGATATAACCGATTAGTTGAAACGGTTGCAGGTCGTTTGCTTAGTCAATCTCTCCCAGGGTGCATTGAATTTTGTGTTCAATTTTCACTTTTATCTAACAAAACTCATTTTCGTCCACAAAACTGAATTTTGTTATGACTGAAATGAATTTTGTGTAGACAAAATTGAATGATGTGTGCTGAAAGATCATTTTGTAAGACGAAAATAATTTCGTTATGACAGAATTCAATTTCTGATTTTGATTACAAAAATATGAAGTCCAAATCGGCGCCCAATACTACGGCATTTGTACGTATATTTTGTACTTTTATTTGCGTAACATTTATATTGACATTCGAGCTTTTCGAAAAAAATCACGCAAATTAAAAATTCTATCTCACGGAAATAAATACTTATACTATTATATGATTGCATACCTTTCCACATTATGAAAAAATATTATTATAAAAAAGAAGAAGAAGCTTACCTCTTCTAAACTGCACTGTAATAATGATGTGTGTTGGCTATATTCTGCAGTGGGTAGTCTCCAACAGACTGGCGATAACAAGATTAAGATATCATTCCATACCGTTTTAACTTTAAGCCAGAGAAATTAAAGAATTCATATATTTATTTAATGATTAATAACTATTTGATCGCGTTGTTATCTTTTTAGTTCATGTGTACCGACCACAACAATTGCGACTATTTCTGAACGGAATCATGCAATACTTTGAGGTGTTAATATTTACACCAGTTTAAAAGAATTCAAACTAATCGATAGAGGTCACATTTGTCTGACCTAATATATAAGTCATCATTGGGTAATAAAATAAAATAGACGAAAATATTTGGTAGGGTTTTTTTTAATGTAAAGGTTTAGAAGTAATATCAAGGATCTAATTCGGTATTGTTTTTATACACTTTGTATACCTTATACACTTTACAGTAGCACGTGTTCTCTTTCATTCGGTGATGCTTATTTAATTATTGTTTAATAATTTTCATTGTGTATATAATGTATCGTGTTTAATTTTAATTATTTCTACAAATAATTGTGTATTTGTTTAAAGGCATGTTGTCATAAAGATAAATGATCATTTAATGCACTTTCCAGTAAATCATCACAACTCTGTGTACTACACATATTGTTTGTCTTATGACTGATACAATAGCACCACTTACTCAGAATATACTAGTACAATCCAAAGGAACCTCAGAACTCCAATCTTTATATGTATGTATCTAAGCAATTCATACATTTGACATATGTGTTTGAATCTGCCATATAAATAGTTTTACAAAAAATTTAATTTTCCAAGTACTACCTGCATTAGAGGGTGACAGTACCTTTTATTATACCTTAAGTGAGAATCCTGCATTCTGATTGGTCGAGAGATATTTGGTATTTTACTCTATCACACGGCAGGTAACATTAGAACAATAGAAAATAATACACAAGTTCCTAGCATCCCCCTAGCAACGGGTAATAGTGTATTTTTGACAGTGCAAAATATTAACCGCCCGAAAAAGATGCGCACTCGTTTCTTTTATCGACGCCATCTTTGTTTTTTGAAGCGACGCTTCAAAATTTATCTAGAGCTATTTAGTAATAGTTTTGCCAAATTAGTCTATCTATCAATATATTTTTTTTTTAAATTAAGGACGGAGCTTTCCGTTTACACCTTTTCGCTTACCGTCCAGCGCTATATGTTGGTTTTTAAGAACCCGTCGGTGATTAGGTGAACGGAAGACATGCGATTTCAAGCGTCTTCGTGACGTTGCTTATGTTGTAAACAGACGACGGGACGAAACCAAAATTCATTGAGATTTACGAAAACTTTAAGATTTAAACAAACGCAGGAAACAAGACAACAAGAATTTTCACTAATTGCTTATTGTGAGTATTCTTTTTTATACAGCAATGATAGTAAGCGCTACTGAGTAGAAGCTGAAATGCTATTCTACTGCCGCCGGTGACTGTTCGACTTTTGCTAAAATCAGTTACAATGTTTCAATCGATTGCAAATACTTAAAAACAAATTTTGTTGCTAGACTTTTGGTATAATAAAATAAATACTACCTGCATAAGAGGGTGACAGTGCCTAGTGTGACCCTGAGGAATATCACTGTCACCCGAGGCGAACAGTGATATCCTCGGGGTGACACTAGGCACTGTCACCCTCTAATGCAGGTAGTATTTATATAGTGTCACCCCGAGGATATCACTGTCACCCGAGAGGTGACACTAGGCACTGTCACACCCTAATGCAGGTAGTAGTTATTTTATTATTCTAAAAGTCTAAGTCTAAACAAAACTTTTTTTTGCAATCTTTTGAAAAATTTTGACTTATTTTAGCAAAAGTCCAAAACCCACTGTCGGCAGTAAAATAGCATATCAGCTTCTACTCAATAGCGCTTTTTACCATTACATTGTAAAAAAAAGAATACTCAAAATAAGCATTAAGTGAAATATTCTTGTTGTCTTGTCTCCTGCGTTTGTTAGAATCGTACGACTAATGTTTTTGTAAAACTCAATGAATTTTGGTTTCGCCCCGTCGTCTGTTTACAACATTAGCAACGTCACGAAGACGCTTGTAATCGCATGTCTTCCGTTCACCTTATCACCGACGGAATTAATAAAAACCAACACATATAACTTAGACAGTAAGCGAAAAGGCGTAAACGGAAAGCTCCATACTTTACTTGAAAAAAAAATATTGATAAACTGATAGACTTATTTGGCAAAACTATTACTAAATAGCTCCAGATAAAATTTGAAGCGTCGCTTCAAAAAACAAAGATGGCGTCGAAAAAAGGAATGTGTGATCAATTGTATTATCATTAGCAATGTAATAAATGAATAAGTAAAGTAAAATATATAAAATTACTGTGTCTCTTCCAACTCACTCGACAATTTGATATCATTGAGCTTCTGCCGCATAAAGTTCCTCGGAATCACAAATGCGTTTGAACCGCTTAGTAATTATAATGAACGTACTGCAAAGCACAGTATCCAAAATACCAAAAATCCTACTTATGAATGGCCCCCGCAAAGTTAAGTTGTCGGTATACAAGCCGAATGGTTTAGGATTTCTTATATTTTCACATATGTGTTACCTCTGATGTGCTTCGCACGCCACGCCCTAATCATATGTAAAAACACTTATTTATCTTTAACATCTTTTATTTATTAACACACATGTCACTTGAAAAAACAGTCTGATAACAATTTCATAAAACTATAAGTCATTACTATTATTATGCGTAGATTCATAATTTGAATGGTGAATGTTTCAAATCCGTATCGCCTGGTAATCTTTGTCTCTTGGTAATCCGTATCGCCGGGTAATCATTGTCCCCTGGTACTCCGTATTTGCATTTACGCAGTTCGTTATTTCCGCACTGAATTTGATATTTTAGTCAAATCTATATAGACGAGCAGCTGTAGATTTAAACAATTATCTTTAGAATGTACAAATATCTATTTTCATGTCCGAGGTATTATTATATAAAACGCAAGTATGTTTTATAGACGCAAAAATTTCGGACATAGAATGTTCGTTCTATCTAGAAACATCAATGTAGTTCTAAACCAAACAAAGTAAAAGGACAAATTAAAGCTAGCATTTAATTTTGCTTACGAACCAATTTAACACAACCTAGGTGCCTTTTGAGTGGAAATTTGATATTATTGAAAATAGGCTTCCAAATTTTACCATTACTTTGTTTTCAAGTCTTAATTATTTAAAATTATAAGCTTCACATATTCAGTCAAAATTTGCAAAAATATATATATTTGAGAATGTGATATCGTTTCACGAATTCGAACATTAATTTGATATAGTTTGGAATAAAAAGGGCACCCTGGTGTACACCTCGAGAGGGCAACATTAAACCAAGGATTGCTAAGTGAGAAGGATTCGTCACGGTCTCTTTACACTACTAAACACCACTCGAGACGCCTATGAACCAGGAATAAAAACCATTTTTTCTCAACAAATACTTGTCTTATCGAGTCAAACGAAACACCAATGTAAAGTTAATTAAATTTCACATCGTTGAGTACTTGCTTTAAGGACGGAAAATTTAGAAGAAATGTCTTAAACTTTTTTTGCATCCGCAAGCTACATCAAAGGCTGCGCCGGCGGATATGAAAGGAAAATCAGTCGTCACCAAACGTCACGGTCAGTGCACAAACACAAAAGCTCCTGCGCCGTACTTGCCCAAAACCCAGTGTAACTTATCCTTCTTATATACGTCTTTGATTAAACTATCCATAGCACAGACCCCTGGGACCTTTTGAATGTTTTTAAAGTGTCTTACAGGTTCTCTGTCATAGTACTACAAAAGGCACGTTTTTATAAAATTGGTTCGTGGGCAAAATCTAATGGTAGCTGTAACAGGCCCTTTCTACGAATATTTAACAAAAAAAATCTCAAACTCGTAAAATTCTTGAAAATCAAAAAGTAATACATCAGTTTATTGAAACAATTAAGAACAACACGGGAAAAACATAAATAGGATTCAAAGAAAACCAAAGAAAACCGAAGAAAAATAATTTTGTATTAAGAGAATGTTAGAAAATACAGCGAAATAGCATGAGTACCCGCTAATACATAAGCAATGGCACTGTACATCCTGTAATCGATACAGAAAAGTATGTAAATATATGGTTATGTAGATTGAACACCACTTTGATCCCTGTATGGATTAGTCTGAGAATATCCACCTGTTATATTGATTGTATCATTATTAATATTAGGGTATGTATAATTAAGCGGTTGGTTTGACTCTTTTGTTTGATATCAAATAAAAATCACACATGTTCTTGTAGACTCAGCATAATGGATTTCGATACATTGTTGAATATCTTTACAAAGCCTGGCACATCGGATGACTGATGACGTCTGTACCTCTGACTGTATCTGTGTTGTATTTCCAGGTCTTTCTTGTTTGACAAATATATGACAGCCTTGACCACATGCTACATTCCAGGGCGTAAAAATTCGGGCATCAAGCGATGGGGAGTAAATCGTAGACGAAGGGCCTGCTGTTGTTGCTGTTGTGTTTCCTGATAATGTCGTCGATGTTGTATTGGAATGTGTTGTTAATGATATTGACGCCGTTGCTGATGTTGTTGGCGATGTTGCTGTCGGTGTTGGCGATGTTCCTGTCGGTGTTGACGATGTTATTGCCGGTGTTTGCGATGTTGTTTCCGATGTTGGCGATGTTGCTACCGATGTTGACGATATTATTTCGGATGATTGCAATGTTGTTTCCGATGTTGGCGGCGTTGTTGTCGGTGTTGATGAGGTTATTGGTGCAGTTGACGATGTTGTTGCCAGTTTTGGCGCTGTTGGTGTTATTGCCTCTGTTAGCGATGTTGTTGGCGGTGTTGGCGTTACCGCTGCTGGTGTTGGCGAAGTTGTTGCCGATGTTGTGGTCATTGATGATGATATTGATGATGCTTTCGATACTGAGTGAGAATGTGATACTGATGAAATTATCATTGAGGGTGTTATTGATGATGCTGTCGATATTGCATGAGAAAGTGATGCTGAAGAAGTTGTCATTGAGGGTGTTATTGATGATGCTGTCGATATTGCATGAGAATGTGATGCTGATAAAATTGTCGTTGAGAGTGTTATTGTTGCCGGTGTTGGTGAAGTTGTTGCCGCTATTGGTGAAGTTGTTGCCGGTGTGGGTGAAGTTGTTGCCGGTGTTGGTGAAGTTGTTGCCGCTGTTGGTGAAGTTGTTGCCGCTGTTTGCGCTGTTGTGGTCATTGAGGATGAAATTGATGATGCTGTCGATACTGCATGAGAATGTGATGCTGATAAAATTGTCGTTGAGAGTGTTATTGTTGCCGGTGTTGGTGAAGTTGTTGCCGCTATTGGTGAAGTTGTTGCCGGTGTGGGTGATGTTGTTGACGGTGTTGGTGAAGTTGTTGCCGCTGTTGGTGAAGTTGTTGCCGCTATTGGTGAAGTTGTTGCCGGTATTGGTGAAGTTGTTGCCGCTGTTGGTGAAGTTGTTGCCGCTGTTTGCGCTGTTGTGGTCGTTGTGGATGAAATTGATGATGCTGTCGATACTGCATGAGAATGTGATGCTGATGAAATTGTCGTTGAGGGTGTTATTGGTGATGTTGTCAGTACGTACGAATGCGATATTGATGAAGTTATAGTCGTTGGAGATGTTGTGGAAAGTATTATTAATGACATTGTCATCGTTGTGGACGTTTGAGATAGCGTTGACGAAATTACATCAGACGTAGAAAACCATGCACTCGACAAATGTGTGTTTGGACCACTCTGTGTTAACGAAGTAGCATTGATGATAGACATTATCGTTCCAGATGTAGCAAAACTGTTAAGTTGTAGAGAAACGTTAGCTGAAACTATAATTGGTCTAGGAGTCGTGGTAACAAATGGTGTCATTGTATTGGATACTGAATTAGACATGGGCGGTGTAGCTGTATTTGTGGCAAAATAAGTACTGTTCGCTATTTCAGGAAAACTTACGCTGGATGGGGTTACAGTTGAAGGTGTAAAGGAATCAAACTCACTCTCAAAACTATCATAGGTGTGCAATGTGGAACCAGAAGTTGTATAATTCAGTGTGTGTACATTAATGGTTGGCGTGACGCTCAATGGTTGAATTGCTGAATTATAGGCTATATTGGAGTAGCTGGATAGATTGATCGAACTTGCTCCAGTCGCAATTAGAGTAGTGTTGGTGGGAACAATCCATGCAGGGGCTGATGTGGTCAATGAAGCGTTTGTCGGATCCATCCAACCGGATGCCAGCACGGTTGTGTGAGTTGGTAACACGTAAGTATCTGTAGGGTATATCGAATTGG
The DNA here is from genome assembly GCA_004382745.1 of Argopecten irradians irradians. Lineage (NCBI taxonomy): Eukaryota > Metazoa > Mollusca > Bivalvia > Pectinida > Pectinidae > Argopecten > Argopecten irradians. Next base: position 2,755,355 of record SAYR01058937.1, on the reverse strand, counting down.
ATACCGGCACTGTTGTATATGATACAAATGGAGTTGAGCTGAAGGATTTCGTCGACACATCAGACACATCATATAAACTAGAAGAAGGTGTCATCGAGCTGGAGGCTAGAGAGGATTCAACGGCCGTCTCAACTGCATTAAGAGAAATAAAGAAAAGTCTCAATTTTACTTCTATGAACACCTACTTATCTATTACAATTCCGCAAACCATCCACACAAAGTACAGCTTTTAATGCTTTAAAATAAGAACTAAGTGAGGTCAACTGCCACATTTAAATCGAGGGATCAAAATCGCGTATCATCCTAACAATCATTTATTGATATCTGATTATTAATTATTCGTTGTTTCTTGCTTTCTGATTGGCTTATTATTTTTTGCATTCCATGTTGAAAAAAAAATCCGGGAATGGTGCGGAAATCTGACGTTAACGTGACGTCACAATAGAAACATTTACGTTGCGTATTGATTTGGCAAAAATAATCCCATGAAAAAATCAATGGAATCGGACGTGTAAACGTATTTCATTTCATAAAGTAGCCTAGAAAATTAAGTATAAGCATTGAAGTATCATCGGGGAATGCAATAAATTTTGTTTGCAAGGTTTTGTGCGAATCGCGGATTCACATAGTTTGCAAACAAAATTTCTTTCATACCCCGATGAAATTTAAAAAAAGTGACTTCAATGCTTAAAACATAGGAAATTAATTGCCTTACTTTCAGTTTCACAGATGAAATGTCGGACCATGAACCTGGACGACTTTTTCCACATGTTGTACTCATTATAAGCATATAGATCTTCGCTGTACATGCCATCAAACGATGAATGATTCATCGGCTGTGTGACATTATCCGGAAACAACCAGTACCAGTCTTCCGCAATATTTTCCCTCCTCAGGCCTAGCCAGTAAATATTCATTGCCGATGTCTCTGTAACGACATTTCAACAAAACAAAGTCATACATTCTACTTTTGTGACGTAGTTGACCACAATTTGATAATGTTTCGATGTCCAATGATAATTAATTAGATATTGGGACTGCAGTGACAGGTACATACTGCATAACATGAAATTGTTGTTGTGTAGAAACCTTTGCTGTTTTCATGGTTGTTGTTGAGACACGAATATTAAAACAACGAGGTTTTATATACCATAATCACTAATGCCTTTATATAGATGCTCCAAATTACAAAAAATCACGAATATTATATGACACAGTACTCCATACACAGCTGTTCTCATATCGCAACATGAAAAATTTCTCAATGACAAAGTATATTGTAAGATGTCCCCGTAGTATAACAGTAAGATGTTCCAATAGTATTACAGTAAGATGTTCCCATAGTATTACAGTAAGATGTTCCCATAGTATTACAGTAAGATGTTCCAATAGTATTACATTAGTATGTTCCCATAGTATTACATTAATATGTTCCCATAGTATTACAGTAAAATGTTCGAATAGTATTACAGTAAGATGTTCCAATAGTATTACATTAGTATGTTCCCATAGTATTACAGTAAGATGTCCCCATAGTATTACAGTAAGATGTCCCAATAGTATTACAGTAAGATGTTCCCATAGTATTACAGTAAGATGTCCCCATAGTATTACAGTAAGATGTTCCAATAGTATTACATTAGTATGTTCCCATAGTATTACATTAATATGTTCCTATAGTATTACAGTAATATGTTCGAATAGTATTACAGTAAGATGTCCCAATAGTATTACAGTAAGATGTCCCCATAGTATTACAGTAAGATGTTCCCATAGTATTACAGTAAAATGTTCCTATAGTATTACAGTAAGATGTTCCCATAGTAAAGCATTAAGATGTTCCTATAGTATTACAGTAAGATGTTAGTATAGTATTACAGTAAGAAAAAAAAACATATATATAAGAACTTTGTTTCATAAGTTTCAATTATGTTGAGCTTTCTCACCTGGAACCATAGTGTTTATCCATGTGTGTTCATCGGTCGTCTCTAAAGTTAGAAGATGTGTGTTTGGATAGGCCTCACAAGCAGCTCTGGCATTATCGAAGTCAGCCATATATGGCATATAGTTATAAACGTTGCTACCGGGGCTCTTGTAAAACGTCACGGATGTGTTTTCAAAGCAATAGCCATTGTATGGTGAACCTGTCGGAAGCACAATAGAGGAATAAGCATTATCAAGGTATACAAAGCGACTCATATCTAGTGAAAATGAGAAAAGAACTAGATGTTATAAGAAACAAGCGTTCCCTACTCCATCGGTGATGCCTTTTACACATTTCTAGTTACAAAATAGAGTCAAGCCACGATTTAAAATGAATATTTTGGAATGAAATTGTTTAATCTGGATTTTTAAGATTACATCTAACTTGATTATGGAGGAGAGAATATTGCATGAAGGCGTTTGGTTTCAAGTATTTCTAAAAAATTTCCGAAAACCTTTATTTTCTCTCAACTCTGAAATTAAAGCTGGTTTAATAGTGATCTGCATGGGATTGAGTCGCCTCAGCGGCAGTGTTTCTTTAATCTGAGTATATTGCTGCATTTTTTACAACCATTTGAGATTCCATTAAGAATGTTTAACATTAATGACAATATGACCATGACATAATTGACAATTTTGGCAATATTTATATAAAATCTATGTTTATTGACATAGATATATCTGGTATTCACTACCAGATTTACGTCATATCTACCTTCAGTTTCACATACGAAGGCTGCAGAAGAATCGTTCTGGTAGGCCATAAAAAACGAACCCGATGCTACAGCTGTTGTGTCTGTTGATAATGGGTAAGGACTCCATCTATTGGTCAGATTTGTGGCCAATGAGAACGAAGATCCCGACATCCAGTACCAGTCTGACGATATGCCACCAGCCCGCTCCAGGCCTATCCAGTACATGGAAACGCTCTCTCCCACAGCTGTAGTATTATGACAAGTGTTATTGTTTGTTTGTTTGTTTATTTGTTTGATTAATTAACGTCCTATTAACAGCTATGGTCATGTAAGGATGGTCTCCTATGTATGTGGTGTGTTGCGTGTATGTTGTGCGAAGTGCGTGTTTTGGGAGACTGTGGTATATCCATGTTGTGTCTTCTTATATAGTGGAACTGTTGCCCCTTTTATAGTGCTATATCACTGAAGCATGCCGCCGAAGACACAAATCAACACACCCTACCCGGTCACTTTATACTTACAACGAGCGAATCAGTCGTCCCACTCCCTGTATGCGCCAAGCAAGAGCAGAAACTACCACTTTCATAGACTTTAGTGTGTCTCGACCGGGGGACAGAACCCATAGCCTTCCTCACGGGGGTTATTGTTTTTACTTACAGTAGATCTGTATGGATTTGTGTGATACAATAGCACTGCTTGTATTACAATTTCAATTTCAACAAGATTTCATTGATATTATATACACAAAATGGATTGGACATCAGGCTACATCTGTTTAAGTCATTTACAATTCATCTTATTTAATATATACATACATTCTGCATTCATAAATATACAAAATAAATTAATTTCAATATTTAATAGTTAAAGGGAATAAATCTAACTTTATGTTTAATAGAAAATGTATTGATTAAAGTTGAATAATTCAGTATTAATATTTTCTGATGATTTTAGCTTTCAATGAGAGACTAAAGTCGTGCGCATTTGTTGAAATACTAACATAAATACATTCCAGGAGTTATAGGGCCATAAAATCCCTGTGTTTATATTGTTTGTATTACATTGATAATGATATAAAAATCTTAGTTATAGAGTAGTTTTATTAAAATCATTTTAATAGCAAAAGTATTAAGTATAATTAGTATTCGGATTCTGATCTAAAGAAAATACGCTATTAACCAAAGTTCTATTACTGGTACAAGGTATATAAGATATAAACCACAAGTAGTGTCTCTGGCAGTATGCCTCAGTGAAATAGCACTATAACAATGGACAGGAGTTCCACTATTACATGAGACACAACACGAATATACCGCAGCCTCCCAAACATACACGTATTGTGTACGTAGGAGACCGTAGTTAAACGACCCTGCTAATAGGACGTTAAACAATTTAACCAAACCAAACTATACCAAAGGACACTGACCAAAAGAAGCTGTGATATCAACTGTTATTTCGAAACACCATTCCAGTATGACTTCCCAAAGACATTTCAGTAACTATGAACTGTTTTCCAAAACCTAATGTACTTCATAATATATCGGCAGTGTCCTCTGTCTCTCAGTCCCAAAACACAATGTATAAAGCATACCCATGGTATATTTACATATAGTGACTAACCCATGAAGCTGTTCATTAACCAGGTTTGTTCATCCATCGTCTCTAGATGGGCAACGTAGCCTCCCAGCGTCCCTTCACATGTCGATCTGGCCTCCGACAAGTTGACCATGCGTTCCATTTGCTTATGATAGCAATGGTCACCATTGCAGAGTAGGATATAAGATGTGCCTATTAGTTGTTCTGCAAAATGAATATAAATAGAAATAGTGGACATAAAACACAGTAGGCCAATTTATTTTTGAAAGAAATTATCAAAAATATTGTGTAACCTCCGTAAAAACGTTGATATTTTGAAATTGACAAAGACGCGAAATATACTACAGTGAATGCTACGCATATTTTCGCGTTACTCGTATTTAGCGCATTTTATGGCTGGTTGGTTGCGCTAAAATAAGATTAGGCTAAATATATTTTCTGTATGTCGTTAGTATAGTACGGTCAAGCCAATCTTAGGGATCACTTCTGTAAAAAGAACACCTGCTTAATATGACCACTTTTAAGGGTCATAAATGGTCAATTTCAACACAAATTGACCTGTATTTAAAAATCAATTGGCTCTAAAGACCATATTCAGGCTTCACGGTAAGTTATGCGAATGCGCGAATTCATTACTGCGCTAAACGATTCAAAATGAATTTCAGGCCAATTAATGTATTTTGATTGCGCTAAAATTTGTGTTTTTACAGTATATGTGGAAATAAAGTGGTTTACAGTAAGGGAAAAGGGGGGGGATTAAATAGCAAAAAGTGAAAGCTAACAAGCAAATTCGTGGAATTTCCATCCCCCGCTTTCAGATATATCGTAGGTAAACATTATTGAGGTTAGGTTTAACCTTGGTTAAAAAATAAAAAAATAAACTGAAGTCTTATTCGGAAGTGAGACATTTAACTTTGTTACCAAATTTTAAGAAAATCGGTTAATATTTATTACAGTTATTGTTCGGAAGTTGCAGAAAATAAACTTTTTTTTTGTTAAATCAAAGGGCCATAACTCTGCTAATTAAGATCTGCCAAAAGTGGCGATCGAACTTGGCTAAGCCCTTAAGGCATTTAACTTTGTTACCAAGTTTTAATAATATTACTTTTAACATTTGTAAGTTATTACACAGAGACTGCAGAAAAATGACATTTGTAGAAAATTAAAGGGTCATAACTCTGATAAATACCATCCGCTGAAAGAGTTTATCGAACCTGGCCATAACTCCGCTAAATAAGGTCCGTTGAAAGTTGCGATCGAACTTGGCCGAGTCGTTAAGGCATTCAACCTTGTTACTAAGTTTGAAGAAAATTGGTTTACATTTGTTACATTTATTGCACGGAAATGGCAGAAAATGACGTTTTTAGTAACTCAAAGGGCCATAACTCCGCTAAATAAGGTCCATCGACAGTCGCGATCGAACTTGGCCGAACCCTTTAGGCATTTAACCTTGTCACCAAGTTTGAAGAAAATCGGTTTACATTTGTTACAGTTATTGCATGGAAACGAAGTGTTACAGACAGACGGACGGACAGACAGACGGACAAACCCAAATTAATATCCCCATTTTGGAGAAAGGGGGGATAAAAAGAAAAGAGTGAAAGTTAAATAGAAAATTATCATTACTGTACTTACCATGAGGGGCTACTACAATGTTTATGAGGGCTAGGAAGAACCCAAACCAGGCGGGATTACTATGAAGAATCTTCATCCTGTCAAAAATACATGAAATATTGTGGTCCTTATGTTTGGAAAAACTGAGACCTGACAGTAAATTGAAATAGTAATTAAACAATTTAATGAAGTGCTAAGAAATTGCATTGACTGCTGAAACCTATCTATGAGTTAAAGTTATATATATTTGAAATGAAATAAATTGCAATAAAATATAATGTTCTGTACTAAAAACAAAGGTACTTACTTTTAACATTTTTGCATCTTCCTTCGGAGTTGCATTATCTATTAGATCTTTGATTACTTTAGATATATCGCCTACAGGTGGGCATTCGCCTTATACGAGAGTCTACTAACCCGTCCAGTCCTTATAATGCCTTTTGATTTCTTCTGTAAGACCAACGTGACCGACACCGAACAATACACAACACACATTATTCACGCCATTAGAATATTTACAGATCTATAGTAACATACAAAAATCATTACTTAAGTATCAAAAGACTGCGTAAGCTTTTATCATATTTAGACCAATCAAATACCGTTAGGTATGGTATATCGACCGTTTGAATGTGTTTTGTGTAGTTTGTGACGAATTAGGCAAGAAAAATAGCTGTAATTTAAATTACTTGAGAAATTATTAAACTGAATCGGTTTTTGTCAATAATGACATCATGTCTACATTACCCTGACAAGAGCGAGCTCATGACATCAAAGATAGTTAAAGCAAATCAACAAATAACATAAATGCAATCGAAAACGGCAGTTTTGATTAAGAAATAAAGCTAACGGTGTGTAGCAACCATACCATACATTCACTTATCTGACAGATACATATACGGGCGCCATTCTATTTACCGTTCTTCTGACTAGGCTTCATATCAACTATATTTCCAATCTGGTAACAGTTTATTGCTTAAATAACATATCTGACGAATGTTGATATATCGTACCAACTAAAATAAAAGGGGTGCAATGTTAAATGGTCATGTCTTTAACCTCACGTTTGTTCCACAAGACATAATACTTAGCCGACTGTGAAAGTATATTGACTTTCAATTTATGAATATGATAATGTAGTTCTTATTGTATAGTTACCACACGAAACGATAATAACTGGGGTTATTCCTGTCCCCATTACTTGCTATATCTGACATTTCCTAACATACCACCGTTCATGTTGATGGTACCAAAACATGTTTGCTAAGTAGGGTAAAATACACAATACTAGAATGGTACTATAAAATATAGCCGATTATTTACGCTTGTCAAAGTTTCGCTATTTTAAGTAAAAAGTTAAAACAATTTAAATGAAATTTTTGCGGTTTTTAAACTGTTTTGCGATTTAAAGGCCCACTACCTTTCCGGGGCAAAATTTAAAGGTTTCTTAAAAAACATTAATAACGTCAGAAAACCAATGCCGATGCCCTAAGATGAGGTAACAACACAAAACATATGCAAGATTTCCTGCGTAATATTTGAAAACCGTGGAGAGTCGTTTCGCTGTCTTGCCGTCTGGCGCAGTAATAGTCAACTACCGCGCGGTATTTAGGACGACGGCGGGAAACATAAGACGACCCGCGTTATGAAAATTAACATTTTATCTATTTCGATTAAATTATTCAGAAGGTGATGATAAACGTAGTATTAACTGTAAGTTAATAACTTTTGCGACTCTACAAAATTATCGATCTCGTTTTACATTCCCATTTTAAAAATTAAAAGTAGTGTCGGAAAGGTAGTGGGCCTTTAAATTTCAGGGTTTACATGATCGAATAATTATTGAATATTGCGCAAATAAAATTTGCGCAACTGGAGCGTGAAGGAAATGTGTTTGGTTTTTAATGACATAGCAAACGGGTTTGAGCTCACAAAGAGCGGAATCTTACTGTAAAGCCTATTGTCTCGAAGCATCATCGATTTTCCAGGGGTTACTATCACTGCCATCCCTAGAATATAACGTAATAAAAGTGCATGTGTGCAACAGTAGATGAAACACGCACTTTGTTCCTTTGATGTATATCAAAAGAACCGACAACAGTACACTGTCAATGAATGTATGGCTTTGAAGTTGGGCGACACTCTATGCATAATCTTCATAACAAATCTACAAGCCTGTAATTGTGAATTCCTTCAGTTTTGCTATAAAAAGAGTGGATATAACGACAGTGATAATACCCCCTAGAATATCGATAATGACTAATTTGGAAATTGCGACTATAAAACTGTAAGTTCAAGATGTATCCTTAAAATTGCTTTCAGGTCTAACAAAATGACTTTCCATAGTTTCAGTCTTAGTACTGACGGAGAAAACGATGGAAAGTTACTCTGGTTGTGGGGTGTTTTTTTGTTAATGAATTAGCGTAATAACATAAAGCATTTGTACTCGGCCACATGTGTGAACTCGGTGACCGTTATTGTGCAGCGAGGCGAGGCTGACGCACGCTTACACACTGGAGTTGTCAAAACACCGGTATTCAAGTAGCTAAATTTGTTTGAGATTGCCGTCTGACTTGACGATATTACATCCTTCGGAGCCATGTGATTATTTAATCTACGCTAAGATCCATCGCCATCGATAGATGGAACAACTTCACTTGTGTTCGATGGATACAATGTATTTGTGGTGACGCGTAACTGTCAACACGTGGATTAGCCTACTAGCGGTGCATGTTTTATAATACACATGATTAAATTCTCAAAGAACAAAGACAAGAGAATATGTTTATAACTGACCTAGCTCTGTCAGAGGGTCTCAAGTCCGTCAACCCCAAAGACTCGATCGTAGGACACAGACACAGAGGTAATGTTTACAAATGAAAGCACTGCACGTCGCCCCGGTCGGGATATTTTTTCCAGTTTCTTTATACAATTGTTAATCTTAAAAATGATTGTATCATATATAAATCATATATGTATTGTTTACATTTTTCCAAAATTATATGAAAAACAACAATATACACGTAATGTTGCGTCAAAATGTAAACAAAATCATGTGTTGGTTTTTCAAAAAAAGTAGCCCCTTTACGTTGCATAGAACATTTTCATACGCAAGTTCAAAGTTCAATGTTACCATGCAGTTATGGTAAACAAAATCGACTAGTACTGACGTATAGTGATCAAGCCTAGCAAGTGTAAATATAATCTATTATTTCTACATAAAGAGGGACTATTCAGTACTCTGACAAATACCTGTAGAGCACGAATATTCAAACAGTACAAGTATTCATACAGCTAAAGCGCATGTAGTGTGTATGATATTTATCGCATTTAATCAAGTTGTATATATGAAATACTTTCTATATAAATAATAAATGAGTCGTCAGAGTTAAAACTACGCATGTAGATATGATTGTCTGGAATGTCAATAACCTCTTCTTATCTTCTATATTTTCATGTTTAAAGATGCTCCAGCGCTGACAAATGGTACTTTTACACTATCAAAAACAGGAGCAGGCGATTTTGTATTTTTCAGTTAAAAAAGTTACTTACTTTACACCATTACCACCATTGAAAAGTTTGAGCTTCTAATTTTACTTCAAGTTAAAAATATGAAAAATAATTAATTGCATCCCGAAAACATCATTGGCACTATATCTTATATATAATGAAGTAATGATTGCGCATGCACCAAAGGCAAAACAAATTATTTTATGTTATTTTTTGTGTTGATTAGGCATATATATACACGATTAAACACCAATTATTGTTCAAATGATGAATATTTCATTTATGCTCTGTCGGCGGTGGAGCATCTTTAAGGTGTTTTTAAAATGATTCAAATACTGTTCAGGTATTTGTTCAACATCAATCAAATACTGTTTAAACTAATATCCTGTTTAAACTTGTGATATTGTACAAGCCTATTAATCACTTTTTTTCGGACAGAAAAGCAGAAAAGAATAAAATTGACAAAATGCGTGTAGGATCCACGGCTTTACGGCTTTTCCGAGTTTACAAAAGCATGCTCATCGATCTCGTCTTCACCCAGACTTGCATATGACAGTGGTGGATTATATTTTTTCTTTGGTTTCTTATGTTGAACGTCCCATTAAAAGCTAGTGACATGTATGGACGGCTTCTTATGTCTGTAATGTGTTATGACGTGTGAGAGTCTGTATGTTTGGGGAGGCTGCGGTATACCCAGGTCATTTTTAAAGTGTTATCTCACTGAAGCAAATCGCTGAATATAGCGTATAAGAACATCCTCCCGATCACATTTAATCTGATAACCACTCCGTTTATTTCTCTCATAGCTATAGGTGACTGGTCTTTGACAAAAAACTAGTGTCGCCTGAGGCTGCAGTGCATGGCTACCCATTCAATACAGTCTCGTGACGTCATAACGTTAACTAAATAACTATTTTCTCGGTAAGTTTTAACATTTTTTGTTTGCAGAAAACAGGCCGTGTTTTCTTTAAATGATATAAATAATGGGATTGACGTTTAAAATATTACACAACTTTCATATATGGTGAATTGAATAGAATGTGCTTTTCGATCTGTTGTCTTCGGCAGCATGTTTCATATACAACAGATATATACCATAACTCGTCCAAATTAGCCGCGCTAAATGTTGAAACATTCCCATAGTTCCTTTGAAATGTAGATAAAAATCAAAAGAAAGACAATATTTATTTCACTTAAGGATTGTTTACCATTGTACATAAATACAAAAACCCAAGATGGAGGATAAAAAAGCACTAAATCCTAAACATTGATAAAATAAAGTTATTCTTAGTTTTAAATGTAAGAATCACCATGCAGGATAAATGACAAATTCAAGTAATAGGGACATAATTATCCAATATAGATATTTTGAAAACAATCTTAGATAATAAAAAAAATCAAGATGGCTAGGGATTTGTTCTGTACTTTTTATACTTATGTTTCTGTGGCGAAAGTAGGCCTCACCTTTGCGTCGCATGTGTAATGTATGTGTTTCCCCGTACGAGTGTTTTGGTGATCGATGTCGATCAGGTGCTTCATTAAGAACGGTATCAGTAAAGCGTTTTAGTGACTCGTTTTCCTGATTAACAATAAATGGCGTTGTTTCCCTCGCAGAGTATAAATACAGCCGGCACACGAGAGTGATTTCATTCTGGGAACTGGTCGTCTGTTTGGTAAGATCTCTTGCATATAATCTATTGGTTAACGGCACTGAAAGACAGAAGTTGCTGAATAAGCATTGCCTTGATCGGTGTCGTGGCCAGGGACTTCCATTAATATAAGTAGCTATCGTGTTCTGAGCATTGTGGTTCATAGCTATTATATTATAACCTCAGTAAGTGCGTTGAGGCACATAGGTCGTGAGTTACTCGCAACATCGTCTCGCGACTACTGTAGATAGTCGTGAACACTCACGACTCACGACATAGGTAGATCGTGAGTAGGACCGTCAACACTGGTGTTAGCGACACGCTCGCAGTCAGCAGACTCCGAGTTGTAGTGACCACATTTTGGGTCGGTGTGTAGTGTTAGTACTGTCCGGTACTCTTAGGGTCGTAGTATCAGTCTCGTTTGTCCCGTATGTGTGTTATAGAGGGCCGTGATCAGCACTAGGTGTGTTGCGCCCTGTGTACCTATAGTGGTTGTATAAGCATACAGGGGTTGTCTCCCTTCACATAGTGTACTTTAGTTCAGAGAGGTACTCTGTCGTATTGTGCTTATTGATAACGTGTATTGTACATAGAACATTGACTAGTGTTGCTGGTTGTAACCTAACTTATCTGTATATATTGGCTGCTGTAGTATAGTTGGTAATTCATAATAGGGACCCAAGCATATCTTGGTAACAACCCCCGCCGGTACGTTACATAAATTTGGTGGCAGCGTTGCGGGATCCCTGTTAACCTTTAACTCTCTATGCTACAGTAGTACATGTATTGTTTATTCATAGTTTGCTGTTAGTTATTGTGTGTTGAGACATACATTAAAATATTTGATATTTTAGAGGTCGTTGTTATTTTGTCAAAATTATATTGTAAATATGGCAGCAAAGTACAGTTATGATATCGGTCAGGACCTTCAAACTGCTTTAGATGGCCAACATTTGGATGATGATCATGATGTCTCTGACACAATGGCTCGTGACTACTCGACCCCTGTGACCAAGTCCAGCGGAATATTGAGAATGTCGGACTCGGGTATCATGACTATACCCAGTTCTGAAACCAAGGACCCTGAGTTTGGGTATGAGCTAAATGGAAAGAGTTTTAGTGAGGATACTCAGAAAATTGAAGATGAGATCAAGATGCTAAGGAGCCAGATTTCGTCTATGAAGCAACATAGTATGGAGATGTTGCATAACCCACTGCATGCTACGAGTAGTCAAACTCACTCCAACAGCAAGGATAGGAAATCTCATGGCCTGAGATTTGATGATGATCAGAGCAATGGAGATGATGGCCCAGTGACTTATAGGAAAGGTGATACACGTCAACAACGAAGGAGCATCAACTCAGACAGATCTCCTAAATATGTATCGGTTAAAGCCTCGACCTATGATGGTACTACAGCATTGATTGATTATAAATCCCACTTTGAAGCATGTGCTAGAATCAACAATTGGTCGGACTATGAGAAGGGTTTGTACCTGGCTGTTGCTTTACGAGGACAAGCTCAAGGTATACTTGGGGATCTCGATGTCTCTCAGCAGCAGGATTACGACTCTTTGATGACTGCATTGGAGGAGCGCTTTTCTCCGCCTGACCAGACAGAGCTATACCGCGTACAGCTTATGGAAAGAAAGCAAAAGGCTTCAGAAACACTGCCTGAGCTAGGACAAGCAATTAGGAGGCTGGTAAAGCTGGCATACCCCACAGTGCCCAGTGATGTACGGGAGACTCTTGCTAAGCAACAGTTTATAGAGGCATTGAGCGATTCTGACATGAGAATTCGCATAAAACAAGCTCGTCCCCGCAATTTGACCGATGCAACCCGGTTAGCAGTGGAACTCGAGGCATACAACCGTTGTGAGAAACAACATAGAGATGGACGTAATTTCCTACGTGCCACCACCACTGAGACAGGGAATAGCGTGTGTGATGTCAAAGGGGCTGGTGCCGGCGATGGTAGTGCTATTACCAAACAATCTGAGTCCAGTGAGATGGTCAAACTGTTGGAAGATATTCAGAAGAAACTCGCTACACTGGAGACAGATTTTCAGAAAATGAAAGAGAGGAGGCGCAGACCGAGTGGAAATAACTGCTACAATTGTAAGAAAGAAGGACATTTCCAGCGGGAATGCCCACAGCTTAAGAAAAAGGATAGCAGACCAACAGCCCTGCGAGTCGGAGTGAGGCGTAAGAAGAAGCTATCTAAAGCTTCAATTGGTGCCTCTGCAGCAGCTTATGAAGCTGGTATGTACATAGAAGCAGATGTACATGGATCCAAGGTAAAACTCTTGGTAGACACCGGGGCAACTGTTAGTATAATCTCAGAACGAGTGTTTGATAGCATCACATCATCAGCGAGACCGAGACTTACCAAGGTACACCAAGATATTTTCATGGCAGGAGGTGACATGCTACATGTTGTCGGGCGTGGTAGTTTCATGGTGCGACTCGAAGCCTGCAAGAATATGAATATAGAAGCAGTCGTAGCCAGAATCAGTACAGATGGCATATTAGGGCTTGATGTCATGAAGGAGAGGCATGGGTCTCTAGACTTTGAGAAAGGTCGTTTAGTATTGGATGGTGTTGAAATCGCCACCCAGTACGAGGGTGCAATGGGTTGCTTTCGAGTTTACTCTACAGAGCAAGTTTTGTTACCGGCAAATAGTGAGGTTATTGTGGCGGTGAAAGTGTGCACCCCACCAGGTGATCATATCCGAGGAGAAATGCTTTTAGTTGAAGGTGCTGAAACCTTTTTACGACGAGACACAGCATTAGTCGGAAGGTCACTAGTTCAGAACATGCCTACTGTACCTGTGCGTATGATGAATCTCGGAGCAGAAGAACAAAAGATATACCCTGGCACCACCATAGGTCAAGTTTGTGCCATACAGACGGTAGTCAATAGTCAGGAATCGGAGATGACAACAGGGGATATTGCACTGAGGCAAGATCTTAATGATTTATTCTTATCCTCTAAGGCTAATCTAACCGAAGCACAGCAATAGGATTTGTTGAGTTTATTGAAGAGGTACGAAAAACTATTTGCAGTCACAGACTCGGACCTTGGACGTACGGATGTTGTTAAACATCGCATTCGCACAGGGGATGCTCGTCCCATTAAGCAGCCGTTAAGAAGAGTTCCAGGAAACCTTGGACCAGAGGTGGATAGACAGGTCGAAGATATGCTGGAGCGCGGGGTGATACAGAAGTCAACAAGTCCATGGAGCTCGGGAATTGTTCTAGTGAAGAAGAAGGATGGTACGATCAGGTTCTGTGTCGACTATCGGCAACTGAACTCTGTGAGTATTCCCGACGCCTATCCGTTGCCGAGGATCGATGAAACTTTGGATCAGCTGGCAGGATGTTCTTGGTTTTCGACCCTAGATTTAAACTCCGGGTACTGGCAAGTGGAAGTAGAGCCAGAGGACCAACCCAAAACAGCGTTCTCCACACGCACTGGGTTGTATGAGTTTCGGGTAATGCCTTTTGGTTTGACATCAGCGCCCGCAACATTCGAGCGGCTGATGGAAGCAGTGTTATCTGGCTTACAATGGCAGATATGCCTCATCTACCTGGATGATATCATCATTGTTGGTAGATCGTTCCAAGAAATGTTGAGCAACCTTCAGAAAGTGTTCGACAGACTTTTGAGTGCTGGATTAAAACTCAAGGCTAGGAAATGCCATCTGTGCAAAGATGAAGTCTTGTTTTTGGGCCATGTGGTTTCTGAGCAAGGAATTGCTACCGATCCTAGTAAGACAAGAGTGGTCGAACAATGGCCAAGGCCAAACAATGTGAAGGAGCTACGGTCCTTCCTTGGGTTCTGTAGTTACTACAGACGGTTCATAAAGAACTTTGCTCAAATTGCTAAGTGCCTTCATAAACTTACGGAGAAGGGCCGAAAGTTTGACTGGACACCTGCTTGCCAGCAGGCATTTGAGCTGTTAAAAGAAACACTGGTTACAGCTCCCGTGTTGGCACACCCAGATTTCACAAAAGAATTCATCTTGGACACGGACGCCAGTCATGAGTCCATCGGTGCAGTACTTTCCCAAGTAGTGGATGGGGTAGAGATGCCCATAGCCTTTGCTAGCCGCACTTCGACAAAGGCAGAAAGAAAGTATTGCGTCACCAGGAAAGAGTTGCTTGCGGTCGTACATTTCACCAAGTACCTGCGACACTATTTGTACGGAAGACGATTCACCGGACGGATCACAGCTCGCTTCGATGGCTATTGAACTTTAAGGATCCAGGGGGGCAAATGGCTAGGTAGTTACAAGTTTTAAGTTCATACAATATGAATATTGTACATCGACCTGGCAAACAACATCTGAATGCTGATGCCATGAGCAGGATACCTTGTAGACAGTGTGGTTTTGACCCTGAGTGGGAGAGCAAGAGTTTGGACGACACTGGTAGAGAGTGTCATGAGGCCCAAAACTGTTGCGGGGTGGTTACAAAGAATGAATCACCCAAAGCAGACCGCGAACAAAAGCCATATCTACAGGGACAGCAAGAAGCAGATGAGGACATTAAAGCTGTCATTAAGTGGGTACAGGACGGGAAGAAACCTCCATTCAAGAGTATTGAGAGACTGTGAAATCGCTTTGGTCTCAATTTGAGGCATTATCCTTGGAAGATAACCTGCTATATAGGAAAAGTCCTAATGGGACCTCACAAGTTGTCCTTCCCAAATCGGAAAGACGAACTGCATTAGAGCATACCCATGACAATAAGGCTGCAGGACACATGGGGTTGAGAAAAACACTTGCAAAGATCAGGCAGTCCTATTATTGGCCGGGGATTCAGGCTGATGTGAAGCGCTATGTTGTCGGTTGCCTACAGTGTTGTAGAGGCAAAACTCCTAACCAAACAAAGAGAGCTCCGATGCAGGTAGTTGAAACTGGACTTCCTATGGAGCGCATAGCAATAGACATTTTGTGTGAGCTGCCTGAAACTGATCATGGGAACAGACACATTTTGGTAATTTCGGACTATTATACCAAATGGACCGAAAGTCACGCTCTACCGAACATGGAGGCTCAAACTGTAGCTCGAGTCCTGGTAGAGGAGGTCATATGCCGCTTCGGTGTTCCAAACATGATACACTCCGACCAGGGAGTCCAATTTAAGAGTGCTTTGTTCAGCGAGATGTGCAAGCTTCTTCAGATCAAGAAAACACGGATTACGCCCTACCACCCAAAATCAGATAGAATGGTTGAAAGGTTCAACCGAACATTGATATCCATGCTAAGAACAGTAGTCAATGAACATCAAACTGATTGGGACCAACAACTTCCCTATGTCATGATGGCGTACAGGTCTGCAGAACACTCTCTTCAAGGGGAGAGTGCCAGGGAGCGTAGTGGACTGAAGGATGCAAAGGTCCAGGTTGATGAGAATTGTTTCATAGAAGATGCTACAACATCACAGGAGACAATGCAGAACTCTTCAGGGGAGTTGGCAGACAGCACCTCATCAGATAGTGAGAAGGATGAGGACACGCTAGTAACCTCAAGGCGGACTGGGCGAGCGAGACGCCCACCAGCGTGGCACTCTGACTTTGCAAAAACATATTAGCTTATGAGCAAGGGATTCTTTACTTCTGTTTCCTCGAACACAGTCCAGGAAATACATATCGGAGGTACATGTTGTGGTGAAGGCGGTTGTAAATAGTTGTACAAAGTTTGTCGGTTTCATGCTTAATGAATGTTGGTTTGCAAGCGAGGTCGCTTGTTTTTCGGAGGCGTGGGTAATGTGGCGAAAGTAGGCCTCACCTTTGCGTCGCATGTGTAATGTATGTGTTTCCCCGTACGAGTGTTTTGGTGATCGATGTCGATCAGGTGCTTCATTAAGAACGGTATCAGTAAAGCGTTTTAGTGACTCGTTTTCCTGATTAACAATAGATGGCGTTGTTTCCCTCGCAGAGTTTAAATACAGCCGGCACACGAGAGTGATTTCATTCTGGGAACTGGTCGTCCGTTTGGTAAGATCTCTTGCATATAATCTATTGGTTAACGGCACTGAAAGACAGAAGTTGCTGAATAAGCATTGCCTTGATCGGTGTCGTGGCCAGGGACTTCCATTAATATAAGTAGCTATCGTGTTCTGAGCATTGTGGTTCATAGCTATTATATTATAACCTCAGTAAGTGCGTTGAGGTACATAGGTCGTGAGTTACTCGCAACATCGTCTCACGACTACTGTAGATGGTCGTGAACACTCACGACTCACGACATAGGTAGGTCGTGAGTAGGACCGTCAACACTGGTGTTAGCGACACGCTCTCAGTCAGCAGACTCCGAGTTGTAGTGACCACATTTTGGGTCGGTGTGTAGTGTTAGTACTGTCCGGTACTCTTAGGGTCGTAGCATCAGTCTCGTTTGTCCCGTATGTGTGTTATAGAGGGCCGTGATCAGCACTAGGTGTGTTGCGCCCTTTGTACCTATAGTGGTTGTATAAGCATACAGGGGTTGTCTCCCTTCACATAGAGTACTTTAGTTCAGAGAGGTACTCTGTCGTATTGTGCTTATTGATAACGTTTATTGTACATAGAACATTGACTAGTGTTGCTGGTTGTAACCTAACTTATCTGTATATATTGGCTGCTGTAGTATAGTTGGTAATTCATAATAGGGACCAAAGCATATCTTGGTAACAACCCCCGCCGGTACGTTACATTTCTGTGCTTTTATCAAAATAGACATTACACCTGACTGGTCGTGTATCTAATCTAAGACTTACGTAATCTGTCAAAAGCATGGGAATGTGTAACGATATGTATTGACACATAACAGTCATTATGTAACAGGACCATATATCAGGCTAGAAGGAACTAGAAGACTTTTTTTTTAAATAAGTTTGATATCAGTCGACGGCGTTCTGTAAGAAGGATATGTGGATTCTATATTGTGTCATAGTCCTCTAGGAATTTAACGAACATGTAACATATACCGTATGATTGAGATAAGTGAGTGAGACATAAAACTAGCGTGAAGGTAAGTAAGAACGTTTTTTTTTTACAAAAGAAACAACGGTTATCAACGGCATGACAATGTATCTTTATTTTCTATGCCAATTTTTTTCAGAAATGTTAGTGGCAGAGAGAATTGGTTATGACTTAGTGCGAACGTAAACAGATTACACAAAGATACCAAGGGAGCTAATGAACAGGTAACACAGGTACATAAATGCCGGATTCGGATACGATAGATTTTCGAATCTCTCGGGCTATCCTAAATCTTGAATCATGTAAGCAAATGAGTTAAAACGTCGCCAGCTAGTTTCGGTAAATGTGGTGTTCAAGCTAATGTTAAAAATCCCATAGAAACTTCTCACAGCCCAATGTTCTTTAAACTTTGCATATCGAAAGTACTACTAGTTGCCCCTTTAAAACTACTTTTTACCTTTTGTGATTTTAAAAAGGCCCAAAGGGCCTGATTTTTTTTTTTTTTCATTTAAACTACCTTCACAAAAATTTCAAAATAGGTTACCATTTGTTAAATTGCTACATATTTTATTAATAAATCAGTTGAGTAGATCGTATAGTTTGTGTCTAAGTCCTTTGTTTTAGATTTTAAAAGGAAAGTTTTGTGTATAATTTTAACAAAAAATTAAAGATTTTTGGGAAAAATGGAAAAAGGAATATTTCCCTTTGTCATTTCATTTCTATGGCAGCGTATTAAGGCCACTATATGATTTTATTTAAACGTACAAAATTTTACCCTGCATTAATAATACTCTCAGGACATTCTCTGTCTATATGTAAATTAGTTTCAGAATAAAAATACAGGGAAACAGTTTTGGGGTGATTTAAATATAGCGAGTGCAGGTAGCAGCAGAACTCTATTGCTAGCTAAACATTTCTAGTTTAAGATTCCAGAGTTCAATTTAAGTGAAAATTAGTGTATAGTAATTATTTCGGAAGATTAATATAATGGTAACAGTTTCAAAAATATTGCTTGCCATGGTAACAAAATGGAGGCCGCTGATTGGTTCAAATTTAGATATTGTCAGATTTACATGAAAACTGATGTAGCATAGGAACAATTTCGAAATGATTTATGTCCATGGTAACAAAATGAGCGACTCTGGGTGGTTGAAATTGAGATATAAGTGAAATTGGTACATATGGGTTATTAGATATGCCGAAGAAGATATTATTATTTTAAAAAAACCACTTTGTTGTACTGGTAACAAAATAGAGGGTCCTGATTGGTCAAATTAAGATTGTAGCCTTTGTGCTATTTGTAATTCTGTTTCGCTCTTTAATCTTCTTGAATTCAATTTCAAATAGTTTTTATTCACCTAAGAGGGAAGGATAATCTTAATTTGTATGTATTGAGATCGAGTTGCTAACGAAAAAACATTTCTTTCTAAATATTGTTTGATTTCTGATATTAAAAAGGAACATTTTTTTCACGTAAGTTCTTCAATTCAAGAATAAAAATACACTAATTTTATAGAATATATGTTGGTTTACAAAACATATCACTAACTGTTGTTTTATTATGGTAAACGTTGTTAATTTTAAATATACAGTCAATTCGCAGACATTTCTTTTTCTCTTTTCTTTAGAATATTCCGAATTTCAACGTTTTTCCAAAACATATCTGCTATAAGTTTGTCATGTGTTTTATTTAAATGATTATTAAAGATGGAAAAAATGATAACATGACATCTATTTGGTGAAAACCCAATAACGTTAATTTTTATTTTGTCAAAAGTTTGCTATTTTTGGTTGAAAAATCAATTTGAAGTCAACATAATTAAATATGATTTGTTTCGGTGATGTTCACTTAAACCTCCACAAGTGCGCTGACTATTTTTGGTTGAAAAATCAATTTTAAGTCAACATAATTAAATATGATTTGTTTCGGTGATGTTCACTAAAACCTCCACAAGTGCGCTGACTGCGGTAATCACTCAGCTGTCCGCTAAATAATAATGTACCTAGATATATAACACTGCAAAATTTGAAGATTAAAATCGGGGTTTTGCAACACCACCTTTGGATCTAATGGATGAGCTGGGGAAATAAATCAAATGTTAAGACAAACATGTAGGATGCCTTATAAACATTAGTTTCAACACCGAATGTATTTTTTATGTTTAAATAGAAACATACCTGCAGAAACCACTTAACAATTACTAAAAACACTTCTAGTGAAATATGAAATGAAATTGTAGACTTGGCTATATGGTATGAATGTATGTAATCATTTCACTGTACTGAAGATGTAAATATCTGGTAATTTTGATGGTGAATAAAATATCAAAAGCTCTTATTAATTCGTGAGTATGAAATTTCGTTTAAAAAGGAATGACAAATTACTTCTCTTTATTTCAGTAAAAACTAAGACCTATCAAAGAACACAAATTTCTTGATAACCGAGGTGTATAGTATCACATCTTGACTATGACGTCAAAAGGTATCAGTGTTAGAAGGTATGTCATATAGTACAAGTCAGTTAGTCTCTTACACATGATCCAATCCTGCTTTCCTGTTTATAACGAGCTTTTTGATTGGCTTAAAGCTGACAATGCAAGTTAAAAACATGCATTTGAATTTTTTTTTAAAAATCCCCTAGTTATGACAGTGTGGTATCTCAGGAAGTGGCAGCCATTTTTCTTTTGCTCTGCTTAGTAACCTTCACTGGCCAACCCCCTGAATAAAGCACGGGACACTTGACACACGTGTGTCATTCTAAACATGTCTTGTCCCAATTACACATGCCCCGATATTGGAAATAACAATGTCAAATTGAAAATAAACATTGCACTAACCTGCCAATATTTCATTGAAGTAATGGATGAATGTGTTGTCAGCTATATCCCAACATATGTCCAATACGAACTAATAAAACACTTATATATACGAAGTTTTACACGTTCATGTACATCGACACGTGTGTGTCCTTGATAGTTGTCGCTCGTTCGGGTCAGGTACGTTGTCACTTGTATACGGTCAGTTGAGTGCATCGGGTACGATGACATACGTAGAGATATGTGGACGGATTATTGTTTGGATTTCTATTCACTTGCGTTGAAATTTTATTTTGAGAAACATCTAAATGACAACTTAGAGGAGTTGACATGTTAATTGCTAAAAAAAAGGTCCCATATAGTTATACAGGTGAGGGTTTTGTTTACCTATTTGTAGGTGATATATACTGTGGAATGCTAGGTGTATAGGTACATGAATGAGCGCACGTGTGTCGATTCACGCGCTTTATATAGGGGTCGGCGAGTCGTCGGAATGTAAAACAAAAATGGCTGTCCTCAACCGGGGAATGTCTCATAAACGATTCTTACAACGAGTATACTTATTTTAAAAAAATCATTTTAATAATTTTAACTTGCATTGTCAGCTTTAAGACTAATCTATTATCTTATGGTGTAAATACTGATGTCGATTATGTTAATTCCCTACCAAATGAATTACATATATTGAACAATCAAAATGCATTCTCGAAGGAACATAGCATATGTCACTCAAAGATGACTAATTCAGAACATATTGGATTTTATAGAAATATTGTCATTTTGACCATATACGCGATAAATGAAAACTATATTTCCCTAATGGGTTGTTTTATATGTATGACTTTTTGCAGACTTTATGATATACAGTTGTCTTCTTATAGCAAGATATAACAGTTTTGTTTTATAATACATTGTGCTCTTATTTTGTCTCAGAATCGCAACATATGCTACATCTTTCATATACAAAATGCACCATTTCAGCCATTTTTTCCATATTTAACATGTTACAAAAACATTTCTCCTATTAAACTTTTGAAAAATGTACTAAAGCAAATCTCCATATATTTTGACTGTTGGTATACAATGTAATTATCTGGCATTTTCAGTATCACGTTTTGATTTATCCATATTGCAGTAAATTTTATGTTTGCTATTGTTACAGAAATTTGTTTTGTTTTGTTTTTTTAGAATAGGTTTGGTACTATTGGTCTATCTTTTACTTGGGACTGTGACATGCATCCTGTTTTACCACGGAACATCTGTCTCAAACTACTTCAATCTGCCGATATTTCGGCTCCTTCCTCCAACACATAAAACTATTAAGCGTGTCAACTACCCAAGCAAACCACCCTGGGTCAGTCTGAACATTTTCGACGAGTGTGAAGATAGCTGTGAAATGGTGACATCATCGAATTACGCTGATAGTGACGTAGTTATTTTTCACGCGCCAGATCTACATGTAGACGAGCCGTTTAAGAAATACGAAGGTCAAACTTGGGTTTTCCATGATCTAGAACCTCCAATTCTAATGCCGGCAAATTTTAAAAAGTGGAAGCGGTTGTTCAACTGGACATTCAGTTATAGACGTGATTCGGATATCTTTAGACCATATGGGTTTTTCACCCACAGAAATAATACAAACATTGACAATTCTCCAGCTTTTCCTTGGAAGAATAAGACCAGAAACATTGGTTGGATAGTTTCACATTGCGGAGTGCAAAGTCAAAGACTGAAATATGGAAATGAACTTCAAAAATACATTGATACCGATATTTTTGGCCGATGTGGTAAGCTTCATTGTCCAAGAGCACAATGGAAGGGATGTCTCGGGAATTATAAATTTTATGCATCATTTGAAAATTCTTTCTGTGAAGACTATATGACAGAAAAAAGTTTTAATCTGTTCGCACAAAAAATAGACTCAATCCCAATTACTCGTGGAAGTGCTAACTATTCTATATTTCTCCCTCCTGGCTCTTATATAGACACTTCAAACTTCTCATCTATTGAAAAGTTAGGTAGGTTTTTACGGAAATTGTCGGAAGATGAGGGCAGATTCAAGAATTACTTTCATTGGCGACGATATTTCAAGGTCAACGACGACCTGAATATTGGTTTCTGTGAGTTGTGTAAAAGAATGCATTCTCCATCTGAGAAATACAAACGACTGTATAATGATATTGATGAATGGCTCCACAAAAGTTATTTACCGCCACACGTATGTCGACCGGTTAAAGACTTGGTATAAGAGTAACCGTCACACGTATGTCGACCTGTTGAAGATTTGGTATAAGAGTTACTGTCACACGTATGTCGACCTATTGAAGACTTGGTATAAGAGTTACCGTCACACGTATGTCGACCTGTTGAAGACTTGGTATAAGGGTTACCGTCACACGTATGTCGACCTGTTGAAGACTTGGTATAAGAGTTACCGTCACACGTATGTCGGTCTGTTGAAGACTTGGTATAAGGGTTACCGTCACACGTATGTCGGTCTGTTGAAGATTTGGTATAAGAGATACCGTCACACGTTTGTCGGTCTGTTGTGAACTTGGTATAAGAGTAACCGCCACACGTATGTCGGCCTGTTGAAGACTTGGTATAAGCGTAACCGCCACACGTATGTCGGCCTATTGAAGACCTTGTATAAGAGTAACCGCCACACGTATGTCGGCCTGTTGAAGATTTGGTATAAGGGTTACCGTCACACGTATGTCGACCTGTTAAAGACTTGGTATAAGAGTAACCGCCACACGTATGTCGGCCTGTTGAAGACTTGGTATAAGAGTGTATTGAAGTCGCTGAAGATACATGTAGGCATGCCTTAAAAGTCAGTTTCTTTGTTGACCCGAAAAACTTAATGTCATGACCATATTAAGATGAAAATCCCATGATATACCAAGATCGCGGAAAGAAGTCAATGTTAACCTTATCATTGTTCAGATGATATCTCATGCGATCCATTTTATAAGCAAATGTTTGTTTGTCACGCACTCATAGGACCGGGATATATATGTAAAAGGGTGCAGGATTTATAATAAATTGAATCACTGAATCACTGTCTCTGCCAGGGATCGAAATCTTGACCACTTGATTACTAATCTGACTCTAAACCGATCGAGCGATAAATTGCGGCTAGTATTAAGAAGGGGTACATAACTGGTGATATTTACAGTTTAAGATCGACATTTGTATCAGAAAAAAATGTTCTTAATCTCAAACGAAGTCCGTGTCCCTGCTAAGGAGTTCAATGATTAACGTTCTATACATGTAACGATGCACACCTCTGAGGTTTCATTCACGTTAAAGTCTTGTTTCTACCTGGATAATAGAAATATTGAGATTTTCGAATAAAATTGATTAAGGTGACATTTACATTTTTTAAATAAAAATATTTTACGCCGTTGTACCGTTGGAACTAAGGAACGTTTCCTTAAGTCAGCAGTACTGCAAAAAGACAAGACACCAAATAGGGCAAGGATCAGAAGTTAATCTAAACATCGATCCCCACCTACACCTACTGAAGGGAAAGACAACAAGTAAACGAAAAAATAACAACATAAAATTAAACTTTTGCCATGAATGTGCTACATTTACTGACATTAAATGTACAGGGACTACGTGACAAAGAAAACAGATTTAGACTATATGAATGGTTAAAACATTAATATTTTGGAGTAGCTTTTTTACAAGAACACATTTCTGGGACAATTTGTTTGAACAAATCAACAGTGAAATACGAGATTTTGCAAAGATATTTCGTAGTTCTGGTAAAACAAATAGTAGAGGAGTATGTATTATGATTAGTAAAAAAGCACCAATATCTATAATAGACAGTAAGTCAGATAATGAAGGTAGATATGACATGTTCAATTTAGAATTTGAAGACAATTTCTATATTTTGTTAAATCTGAAAGCTTCAAATGATGAAGAAAAAAATAGAAATGTATTCTTTAAAAAAACAACAAGCTGAATGCTTTTAAACAAGGTATGATTATCGCAGGTGGAGACTTTAATGAAACAAATGGTAAAACTGATAGAATATCAAAAAATCAGAACAGGGTGTTTAGAAACACGTACGGGTTTAAGCACTTAGCAAAACATAACAGCTTAATTGACATATGGAGGATACGTAACACTAAAAAAACAATTCACATGGAAAACAAAATATGCTGGAGAAGATAATAGGGTCGATTTCTTTCTGATCGAAAAATGTATAAATAATATTAAAAGTTGTGATATCAGACCGACACAAGTACAACATACAGATCATCTGGCCGTGTCCTTAAAAGTCCAATATAATAGTTTAAAAGGTAAGGCAAGTGGAATTTTTTTTTTTTTTTTAATTTATGCTTGTGTTTGAATGAAGGAAATATTGAGAAAACACCAGTAAGTTAAAAAATAATTGAGAATGATATGCAACTTGCTAACAAAAGTTAGTTATATTCTCTTATCTGAGTGAATAATGAAAAAATATTTTATATTTCTATTGTTAGTAGAAGTATTTGTACATGTTTTAAGATGTGCCCATTTAACAGCCATTTTAAAAAAAGATGTGTATTTCTTGGCTTTGAGTGGAGCCAAATTTTCACCATTTTTACTTCATTTTACTTCGACAATTTAGCTGTATTGGTTATTATTGTGCTGTAAATTTTTACTAGATTTTTTGTAATTGAAATATTAAACATTAATGTGAGAAATGATATATCTTTCTCCTTGAGTTTTACATTTTAGGATATTTTTAATCTAAAATATTGAAAAATAATACATATTTAAATGGGACCAAACAGCAACCACACGGTTCCTATCGAATAAGAAAGACCAACCTTTTCTGCGTTAACTTGCAAAATGTTTTAAAAGGCTAGATACCAGAATTCTATCTATAAAGAGTTGAATCTTTTAAGCGCCGTAAAGACGATCCTTATGGCAGTATGACATTTCTAGTAAAGGATATGGTCTCGTATATCATGTTTTTACTTCTGATGATTGTTTATAGAATATTATTCATTTTCTCATATTATTGTTCAAATTGTACCACAATGGATTCGTTGGATGAAAATATTACGACATATGTTTGTACAGATAAGCAAATGAAAGCAGTAGACAGCTGTTACAGAGTTGTGATGTAGTTGTAGAGAGCCATGAACTATGTACATTTATTACATACTTTGTTTACACCAATCTATATATGAAGTAATATAATATTTTCAACTATTACACCGACCGTTCAATAAAACCTTGTTATATTGCACGGTTCGAAGTTATATTGCACGCTCCCATGGAAACGTTATATTGCACGGTTCGAGATGTTATATTGCACGGCTTTAGGAACACCTCGCTGTTGTTGTCTAGTTTTGTAGAAAACCTCCGAGGAATCGCGCGTAACAGTGAGTTACTTTTTTATGACGTCACAAAGGTTCACGTTCAATTTCGCGCTAGCTTTATAGATCTCGAAACAAGCACGTCATGTAGACGTTTATCGAGTAGAGGACGGACACGGCGAATGTATTAGATCAAAAGGCTGCATGCAGGTCTAATATTGTTAAAGAAGACAATAAGACATCCAAACCGGAGTTACAACGTGACGTACGTGGTTTATACGTCAATCTTCAATAGGATTTGAAGCTTTTCCGTACGGTACGGTGCTGATGATTTTGTTAAGTGATTGTCGTATTCATTTTATAATAATATTCAACTGAAAAACTGGTGATTATGTAATAAAACAAATATTTCATGGGTTACTGTGCTCTAGTTCATAATATTTACCCCTCGATGATGGTAATCAACAAATATTATATTGCACGAGGCCTTCGGCCTCGTGCAATATAACATTTGTTGATTACCACCACCTCGGGTTAAATATTATGAACTAGAGCACAGTAGGCCATGAAATATTTGTATAGTATATACGAAAGTGTCAATGGATTTACTTATATGTTGAATGAACTGTCATTGGCTATTAATTATGTTCCAAATCCACCCACAAATGTCAACAAAGCTCGAGTTGAGCGATGATGTCTTCTTGAGAACTTTATAATGCAGAATTGTTTAAAATGGCGATATATATGTAATAAAAACAATTGCTATCGAAGTAGGCAAATTCAAATGTTGTAGTATGGTGTAATTCATGCATCGGTGTAGGACAAATAAGATATTAATTTTTTGATTACGTTCATTACCCCATTAACCTGATATATCCATTCAATGATATTTTTTTTTCTAATGTTGTAAACAGTAATATCGTTTCATTGCATGCTAATTGGAATTACAGAAAAGTTGTGATTTATTTGTTTGCTTAGTGGCAATAGATATGATCATAGCTTACGCTTTCGCTAATTAGATTCAAAACAAATTCTTTATTATTGTTCTGATTGGTAATCAATAAAATCCATTTTGATGTACAAGCAATAGCGATTTTTTTTAATGTCAGTAAAATTTGAGAATACCCATAACTTTTATATGCAGGAGAAAGTTTAAGCCTTGAAATTCCCTTTCTATTTCGCATTCATCACTATTCTGATTTTGCACATTACAGAGTTATCTGCTCTTGCGGGTAGGTATTGATTGTGTCATGTGTTTACGAGCGTAACGTCATACTTTTTGGAGATAACGACGTGAATTGCGCTCACAAAATAATGACGTAGCAATCGATACCTCCCCGCAAGGGAACTAACTCTGTAATGTGCAAAGACGGAATATGTATTTGCATATTACAAAGTTATCTGCCCTTTCGGGTAGGTATTAATTGTGACGTCATGTGTTTGCGAGCGTAACTTCATACTTTTCGGAGAAAAAACGACGTGAATTGCGCCCATAGACTAATGATGTGACAATGGATATCTACCCGCAAGGGAGCTAACTCTGTAATATGCAAAGACGGTATATGTATTTGTATATTACAGAGTTATCACAGACGTGAATTGTGCCAATAGACTAATGACGTCACAATGGATACCTACCCGCAAGGGAGCTAACTCTGTAATATGCAAAGACGGAATATATAGTAAACAAATATACAAGTCCAAATGGAGTGTAGATATATTTAAAAAATACAATATTACACACATATGGTAGCGCTTTCCGCTATTCACAATGGAGCATGGACTCGTAAATATACCGAACTAACGGGATAGGATCAAAGTATGGGAAAAACTCGTGTATAATACTCCATCCTCAGTATTCCAGGGTTATATCCACCTCTGGACTATCTCATAGTAAAACTGGAGGCGGTTCAGGAGAACAAATCTGAATCAAAGACATGCCTGCAAAGATTTCTTTTTAAGACTACAGAGAGAGTGACGTCCATCCTCAAAGCCACAGAGTCAGCCACTGGCTAGGCATGTGTCTTTTGTACAGAATACAAGAAACTTTATTTATCGTCAAATCTTAATGAGATGCTCTAAGATGCTCCACCGCTGGCAAATGGTATTTTCCACTATCAAAAACAGGAGCAGACGATTTAGTATTTTTCTTCAGTTACAAAAGTTACTGACTTTACACCATTACCACCGTTGAAAAGTTTGAGCTTCTAATTTTACTTCAAGTTAAAAATATGAAAAATAATTAATTGCATCCCGAAAAAGTTCCGTGGCACTATATCCTATATGGAATGATGTACTGATTGCGCATGCACCAAAAAAATATTTATTTATTTTTTTTTTTTTTTTTTTTTTTTTTTTTTTGTGTTAATTAGACATATATATGCACGATTAAACACCAATTATTGTTCAAATGTGCTCTGTCGGCGGTGGAGCATCTTTAAACAATGAACATAAACTCCGAAGGGCTTCACAAAAGTAAAGTAGTATTGTAAATTTACATACAGATATACAGATACATAAAAGATACAGACAAAAGCAACAAAATTGAATGGAAACAAAAAAGATATCACAGCATGCAGCTAATATACTATAGATACATGAACTGCTGAGTAGAAATTAAAACACTGGAGGGCGTAATTATGTACATAAAAACTACCATAGAAAAAAGTAACAATCGTCAAAATATACACTAATATAGTGTGAATTAAAACAAATCTGTTGCTTGAGGTTGAACAATAAAGAAACAATGATTAAATGCAGTAGAAACTAAAAAGTTGTATTAAATTGTAAATACATACATATCAGAGTATGCAGTATGCAAAACTTCTATAAAGATTTAAAACATTAGTTTTGAAGCAGAACTTGTAATGTTATCTTAATACACCACATGCCTGTAAAATTAATAAAACAAATATTACAATAACAGTTCGGGATATCCAACTTACGAAGCAGTCTCCGAATTTTCTACCTTGTGCAAGTTTGGAAGGCTGTTCCATAAGCGGGATGACTCATACATGTACCTGAAGGATATTTTTCCCCGATAAATACTTGATGGTGTTTACCCTTGGCACATGGGCTGTATTTTCTGGCCTGAAACTATATGAGTTTTCATTTTTATTGATAACGTTACAAATATCATTCGGAGCAGATTTGTTAATTTGTTTTAAAATTCACAAGCCATGAGTATCATCATGTGAACATGGAAAAAATGTATATTTGATTTATAGTAAGCAGTTCTTTCAGGTTGTATGTATGGCCATTTAATTGCAAGCCCCTTTCTTGCACCTTTTCGATTGCCCTGGTTCCAGAAATGCTGCAGAAATGCCAAATAAGGGGACACTCTTATTAATTAACATTTTGGTTGTTTTTGGAAGGAAATCCAACCTTTTAGTAACTGCTAACTGTTGGGAGGCTTTCCTACATACATTGAAACCATGTTTATCAAATCTTAAAAGCTTGCCTATATCAATACCTAATAGTTTCACACTACATTATCTTCTCAAATAATGTGTGTGTGGAATAGTGACATTTCAATAGGTGTCTTTCCTAAACATTCGAATACTCACCTCTAAAACATCTTTCAAATTTTTGATATTGATTGAAATAGTCCAGAATATTGTCATCTGGATAATTACACAGAGTTGCCTCCTTAATTACTAAGTAATATATACCTTTCTTGAAAGACAGCTACTTACTGGTGTTGCCTCCCAATTCAACACCACCCTCTGCTTGGTGCCACATATAGCTGCTCATGAGACCTATAGCCTCCCCAGAGACACAGTGCGACTGCAGTTTCCTGTGGAACAGGTCATGTGGAAGACAGTCGAAGGCCTTGGAGAGATCCATCAAAATGGCCCAAACATGGTTGTGACCATACAAAGCCTGCCGTCAGTCCTCCAACATGCGCAGTGATATCGATGTGGTCTGGCACCAAAAGCCCGTCATATTAAAGCCGCTAAAAATTGCATGGTAAATATTATTAAAATATGTAGAAAGCTGATTATGCAGAAATCTATCAAAAACTTATCAAATACTTGGACGTAAAAACTTTTGAAATTCTGAGATATTATATGCTAACTGGTCTGTAATTACATGTACTTTTATCTAAAGAGACATGGGGTTACCTGGGTTACATGAGCATATTGTACTTCAAACGATCAAAGAGCTAGAGTTTTGACATGATTTCAGAATTCTGCGTGATATGCCATCTACAATTTACAAATATACACTCGTGGCTTTCTTCCTTTTTAGTTTTGATAAGACCTTTACCAGTGTTAGACCCATCATCGATTCATCATCACCATTTTATTTTAAGCTTAAAGGGGAAAAAAGATAAATCATGGATCAGCTTGTATTCATGATTGTCAATATTTATGATGCCTTCCTGTGTTTCATAATTCATGTTTTTCATATTATCAGCAATGTTTTCATCCAAAGTACTAAAATGGGTATTAAAAATTCTTCTAAATTAAGCTAATGGTTAACTATGCGTAACGTTAACGTGTCGTAGGCCTGATGTGTGTTGTATTTTGATCAGCCAGTAACAAGTTAGAGTTACTTTATCATTTTCAGACAATACAATGTTGTTATCACCCTTGGCATATTTTTCTATATATAAATGGCTTTATAATGGGCCAAAGATCTTTATTTTCTGGGCCTCCTTTACACATTACTTTAAAATAATAGGATAGGTCTAGACCTTTGTAAGCATAACTACGGTATACAAGCGCTATGTGGATATTGATTTTTCAAGTTTCTTTCTTCCTTCAATGTCAAGCGCCTCGCAGACCGAGATCATACTCCCGCCATTGATCAAGTCCTGCCGAGGCACCTTGTCCAAAACAACGGACGAAAACTTAAAATACTATAGAATTTTGTGGTATGTTCAATTGGAATATTGGAAAGAAAGTTCTGGAACATTTTACAGTAATTACTTGTTTCATATATTTCATCCTATATCCATTAATATACCATTTAAAGATATTGTCTTTACTATATGACCCTGATGGCTGAGGAAAATTTGAATAACAGGACCTTGTTACTAATGATGATATATATAAGATAACTCACGTCTATTTGCATACATCACACGGAGCTTCTCCCCCTTGTGTAATGGATGTAAATAGGGCTGACCTATCTTACATATTATGTATGTAAACAGACGTGACCTATCGTATATGTCATCATTAGTAACCAGGCCCTGTGTCTCAATCAACTTCGGGAAATGCTATTGGTCTTACTTTTAAGGGTGTTCAATATTTAGTAGCAAGGTCATCAGATAATAGGGACAGTGCTCAACAAACCTTCAGTTTGTTCTTTATGCCATGTAAAATACGCCAAATTTTATACATGATTTACAAATTTAATATTGTACACAATATTGGAGTGTTGGGCACACTCCTGCATATGAGTTACAGTCCTACAAGGATTTATAAGTCCTTGATCTATGTAATTATTTAATTAACTTAATGATTTCTCAAATTCAGGACCATTACTCAAATGCAGGGCTATTATCCATAATATCATATGTGTGAGTTTGTACAGAATTGTGAGCACATCCGCATATGAATAACAATCCCAGGGCTCGAATTTTACATTTTTTGCCACTTGCTAAAAATAGCAAGTGCCATAAATTTTTACTTGCTAAAATATATTTTTTACTTATAATTAATATCCGTATTCAAATTACAGTTATGTTATATATAAAATCCTTTATTTTTGCATGATGATGTGAGATGTATATAAGTACATAATAAATATCAACAACATTACTGTAAGAACTGGGCCCCCATATTTTCCATTACAACAATTTTTCAGAATCATTATGCCATTTTTACAGTTGTCCCTGATAAAAACCACTTGCTAAAATAAGCAAGTGCATATTTTTTTCACTTGCTATTCTGGTATATCTACTTGCAAAAAGCAAGTAAAACAGCCTGAAATTCGAGCCCTGAATCCTACATTGGAGTAATTATTTAGTTATTAAAAATACAGGACTATTACAGTACCCATATGTTTGAGTTTGTCCAACCTATGAGTTTGTAAACTAGTATGACAAACCAGTGGTTCTGCCAACAAAGACAAAACGGGATTTCAGGCGAGTCATTTTAATAACAGACCCGTACATTATTCTCATTCTCAACCAAAACAAAAAGGGATTTCAGCTGAGTCATTCTAATAACAGACCCCTACAGGTTATTCTCATTCTGTTACTCTGATCCTCTTTGAAACAGAGTAAGAATATTGTATGAGTATATTTTGATAAGATTAATTGTAGCTCATGAATTACAGAGACAGGCTGTCACTTTCCTTTTACTAGTACAGTTGTACGAATTGAAAGAAAAACCATGTCATACATTGTATTTTCCCCACTTTCACTTATTAATTACGTCATGACATACATATATGAATTCAAATTTATCTTATTCCCTTTACAAATTGATGTAATAGTGTTAAACTTTGTATTTGATCTTCTGTTTTTGTACAATGTTATTTTGGTAAAATTGTGATAAAGACCTCTTTATTATTTCTTTGGCTATATATCTAGGCCTTAGACATTTAGAGGTGATCTGTACAGATGCCCCCAAAGGAGAAAAGGAACAAACGAGTGCGATCAGATGTAAAGATATCTAAAACAGACCTTTCTCTCCCATGTGAATGGGGCGACTGTCATGATGTCTTTACCGAAATGGAGCTGTTCCTGCGACATATGTCAAACCACCTTTGTCATACAGATAATATTGCGGGTAGGTATGTCTAAAGTTCTGAAAAGAATAAGGAATATCAGTAAGAAAGAAAAAAACAGATTCCCAATACAGCCCTGCGTGGAGGGCATTAATGGAATTTTACTTTTTGCCATTACCTGTTGCTGATCATAAAAGGTGATGGTCTACTGGTAATATGCCATAACAAGATCACTGCGCATGCTGCCTCTATGAAAGAATAGAAAATTGTTAATATTTTACAAACCTGTTTTTACAGAGGATGGTTTCCAGTGTAGCTGGCGAGAGTGTGGCACTGAAGTACAGGGGGAGAATTATGACTTCTTCAGACATGCCTATTTCCACTGTTTTCATGTCAAGATCAAATGCATTGGATCACTCTTGTTAAACCGACTTGGAATGGACCAATGTTTATTAGATACGCACACAAGAAACCTAATTCCAGAACTTCCAGAGCGGCTTCAGTGTGGTTGGTTTAACTGTGAGGTGAGTATTGTAGAACAAGAGAGTATAGTCTAAACCACAGTCATTGGGATTTATTAAATGAAAGCAAAGGACTATGCACAGTTTTAACGCTTTTTGGCCCCTTATCCATCAAACTTGTCATTTAGTAATTAAATTGTTAAATATCAAATATCAAGTACATCTTTGATGAAATAAGTATGATAGGTATGCTAAATATGCAAAAATGTTAAAAAAGTTTAAAATTCAGTCAATTTTTACTATTGTTTTTCATCTAGAAAGTTTTTCTGTAACGATATATAGAGCACATCCTTCTACAAACTTAATATTTCTCCAGATGTGTTTGAGGTACCTATATATTCTGTAAAAAATGTTAAGTTTGTTCTAGGCTGTGTTCTATTGTTTCTTAGAAAAAAATTATCAAAAATTAGGTAAAGAAATGATTACATTTTCAAATTCAGTTAATTGATGTATATCTTCGGATGGTTATCATGACAACTTAAAGCCGCAAGGTTTTATTATAATTAAATCAGGGATGTATTAAATATTTCAAATCCTATAATTTCATTTCTGACTACTTAGTTTAAAAACTTATAAAAGATTTGGGGGCCAAAAGGTTCCAAACCATACACAGATCTTTGAGGAATATTGTATTATTACATTTTCACAGTGAAATAAAAGGTTTTACGGTGAACACTGATTGTTACTGCACGGGTCGGGTTGTTAAGATGTCCCGACATATCGCAACAAGCCCTCCACTTCTGGGTTCAGAGTTCGAATTCAATGTGGGTCAGTTGCCAGGGACTGGTCGGTGGTTTTTCTCCGAGTACTTTGGCTTTCCTCCACCAAGAAACCTCGTACGTCCTTAAATGGCCCTGGCTGTTAATAGGACGCTAAACAACAACCTCCTTCCCCTTTGCTGCATAAGGAGACTATCAATAAACAGAAAGGAATAAACTAGACTAGAGCCTTTAAGGAAAAGTCTGGATTTATGTACTGTATATATATTGCAATCTTATTATAGACCTATTATATATTTACAGGCAATAATTGACAACCCCGAGGTGTTTTACCGCCATGTTGATAACCATGCTGAAAATTGTGATGAAATTAAGAAGCCAAAGAAAGGCAACTCTGTGGCTACAAATTCTAAATGTGAATGGGAAGGTAATTATAATAAGAAACTTCTAAATGTGAATGGGAAGGTAATTAAAATAAAAAAACTTTTAATGTGAATAGGAAGGGAAGGAACTCTGCAAATACAAATTCTAAATGTGAATAGGAAGATAAGTAACTTTTAAATGTGAATGGGAAGGGAATTAACTCTGCTAAAGAAAGTAACTACAATTTCTAAGTGTGAGATAAAGTTAAAGAGTTGTGTAATGCTTTGCTTTCTTGTGCAATTCGGAAGTGATTTTTGAGCATAAAGCAATGTCTTGGAAGTCCATAGTGTTATTGACAAAAATAGGATTTTCAAATTCATCGATAATATAATATCTTATAATTGCTAAATGATTTTTTGTAAATTTTAGGCTGTGACTTTGTGGCGGACACTAGGTGGCGTTTAAAGGAACACTTACGGAGCCATACACAAGAAAAAGTGATAGCCTGCCCCACATGTGGTGGCCTCTTTTCCGCGCGGTGTAAATTTATTGATCATGTCAAGCGGCAGGCTGAAACAAATGGTATGTAATTTACCTTTTTATGATCGATGTTAATTATAACTAATTATGATAAACCATAATTTCAATTTAGTTTGTTCAATTTACTCTGCTAGTTTCTAACAAATAGGTTCCATGAGATGATGAGTTATCTCTCATAGATTTTATTACAAACATTTTCTAATACTAGTCTGAAACACTATATAGTTTATATTAAACTAACACTAGTCTTAAACAGATGTCAATAGATTATCTCCCCTTCTTGATTCACTATATAGATTGTATCTAACACTGGTCTTAAACAAATGATAGATTATCTCCCCATCTTGTTTCATGATATACTGTATCCAACACTAATTTTAGACTGATGTTAGATTATCTCCCCTTCTTGTTTCATTATACTGACTATCCAACACTAATTTGAGACTGATGTTAGCTTATCTCCCCTTCTTGTTTCATTTTAAGCTGTATCTAACACTAATTTGAAACTAATGATAGATTATCTTCCCTTCTTGTTTCATTATAGACTGACTACCCAACACTAATTTGAAACTGATTATAGATTATCTTCCTATTCTTGTTTCTTTATAGCTTGTATCCAACACTAATTTGAAACTGATGATAGATTATCTCCACTTCTTGTTTCCTTATAGAATGTATCCAACACGAATTTGAAACTGATGATAGATTATCTCCCCTTCTTGTTTCCTTATAGACTGTATCTAATGCTAATTTTAGACTAATGATATATTATCTTCCTATTCTTGTTTCCTTATAGACTGTATCTAAAACTAATTTGAAACTGATGATATATTATCTTCCTATTCTTGTTTCCTTATAGACTGTATCCAACACTAATTTGAAACTGATGATAGATTATCTCCCCTTCTTGTTTCCTTATAGACTGTATCTAACGCTAATTTTAGACTGATGATAGATTATCTTCCCTTCTTGTTTCCTTATAGACTGTTAGCTGCAATATTGTAGCTAAAACTGAACCACATAGATTATCAAATTCTCATCGAGACATTATTTTTTTACATAATACATATGAAAGTCTTTATGAAGGGAGTTTATACGGCAAGTCAGCAAATTGTGAATTTGACGTCGCATGAGCTGTACGGTAGATATTAAGAATGGTAGTTATGCTTGTTTTGGACAAAAATAATATGTAAATGCATGTATACGCATAAAATAATTGGAAACCTACAATAAAGTATAGAAAACTGTGCCCGAGTGATTTTCGGAGGCAGTGCTCCACTTCGACACATAGGGACCAATTCGTACCCGACTGAAAGATATAGTAGGCCGGGTACATATATTCATTCTAATAGACTGTATCCAACACTAATTTGAAACTGATGATAGATTATCTCCCCTTCTTGTTTCCTTATAGACTGTATCTAACACTAATTTGAAACTGATGATATATTATCTTCCCTTCTTGTTTCCTTATAGACTGTATCTAAAACTAATTTGAAACTGATGATATATTATCTCCCCTTCTTGTTTCCTTATAGACTGTATCTAAAACTAATTTGAAACTGATGATATATTATCTCCCCTTCTTGTTTCCTTATAGACTGTATCTAAAACTAATTTGAAACTGATGATATATTATCTCTCCTTCTTGTTTCCTTATAGACTGCATCCAACATTAATTTGAAACTGATGATATATTATCTTCCCTTTTTGTTTTATTTATAGGATGTATCTTATGCTAATTTTAGATGCATAAGATTTCATCTTATGCTGATGATAGATTATCTCCCCTTCTTTTTTATTATGGACTGTATCTAATGCTGGTTTGAAATAGAATATAATATCTCCCCTTCCTGTCTTAATTAAGAATATCACTGGTCTGAAATGGATTTGTCTCTGTATCATGATTCACATAAACTTATGCTAACTGAATCTTATGATTGATTATCTCCCCTTATCTCATTATAGACCTATCTTATCTTACAGGTCTGAAATTGTAAATGGTCTAAAAACTACAGCTACAGGGAGCTTTAATAGAAATATTTTTCGCATAGAAATATGACAAGAAAAAGACATATTAAACACAAAGATGATGTATTTATTCACCACATTTTTCATTTAAAATAACATGAATTTTCATTCAATATTAAATTAAGGTATCAATGTGCAAGTCACCTTTTTCTAAACTTTGCATTTAAACGACCCATTTGAGAGCTCCTTGGACCATAAGTATGAAATTCCATGGAGACTGTGATTATCATTTAATTTAAATGGTATATTTTCTATTACAATTATAATACCAATATAATTTCAATTATTGATATGTCAAGTTTATGAGGTACATCACAGATTTTTTATGCCATTCATATCAATGTCGCACATCAAACAACAAATTGAAAAAAAAACTACTACAGTTGAACTTCATGAACTGAAACTAGTAGGACTCCAAGACCTTAACTCAAATAGTGTTGTTAAAGTCTTTTCAAGGGTTCCATTTATTGGCATTTAACATTCAACAAGTTTCCAACATGCTTTATTTGGTTATAATGGTAACAAAGTGTTACCACAGTCTGACATCATTGATATTCTCACTCATACAATATAACACTGAAAAGGAAAACAGCCTGATCATACAACAATTCTCTAGCCTGATTAACATTGATGAAGCAGGAGTCAATACCTATAGAATCATCATGAAAAGACAGTTTGATAATGACTAGCCCCACACCTGGTGAAAGTGATGTCATGTTTTGGTTGGACGGTGCGGTGTCTTGGTCACCAAAATGTTGAATTGACTTGACTGAAATGACGCCATTTCTTAACAGAAAACCATCAAATTGTACTGTAATTTGCTAGATTGTTAAAGAAATAGATTGTTAAAGAAAACATTTAACAAGGTCTGTACATTAGATTTTGATGAATGAAAATAATCCTTGTGATCAAATCACATGGTGTACATGTATATGTCTCCTTTCTAAAATTGGTCTGAGCATGCGCACCAAATGTCGCATATATATAACACCTGAAGTCACCATGTACATATACCGTATTTTCCGGACAATAAGCCTCACCTGTGTATAAGCCGCAGAGGCCTTTTTTACGATTTTTTCAAGTTTTGTTCACGTATAAGACGTATCGTTATATAAGCAGCACCCCAAAGTTAGGCCCATGGACCCACGTAACCATCTTTAATTAAGTTCGGTAATGCTTATCGATCGATTAGAATCACGAAATCTGTCTGTAAACTTGTTCTGTAAATATATAACAAATAAAACTCACAATGATGTAAATATCTTTAGCAAAATGGATTTTGTCATGTTTCTGTTCGTTGTTTACTCTGCCATTACGTAAGACTACTTACTTGAGTGTAAACAAACATGGCAGCCGTACGAATTCACGCTCTATTTTGATATATTTCGTGTATTAATAATATTGATGTGTAAAGGATTATTGTATTATCAAGGCTTGAATCATTAACTAAAAAATTTAGAGTGTTCTCTGTCAACTTGCCATCCCATGATGCAATTTACCGAAGCCTTACTTTTGTAAACTTCCGGATATGATTTTGTGGTGTTTGTCGCTACAGAGATCGATTAAAGATGCTCCACCGCTGACAGAGCATGAATGATATTCATTATTTGAACAATAATTGGTGTCCAATCGTGTGTATGTATGTCTAATTAACACACAAATAATATATATATTTTCATTTTGTCTTTGGTGCATGCGCAATCAGTACTTCATTCCATATAGGATATAGTGTCACAGAATTTTTTCGGGATGCAATTAATTATTTTTCATATTTTAAACTTGAAGTAAAATTAGAAGCTCAAACTTTTCAATGGTGTTAATGGTGTAAAGTAAGTAACTTTTGTAACTGAAGAAAAATACTAAATCGTCTTCTCCTGTTTCTTTTAGTGAAAAAATCCCATTTGTCAGCGGTGGAGCACCTTTAAATGATTTTTATTTAAATGTGCGATGTTTACACTCGGTATATTGTTCTAAATTACATGTGATTTACGTGTATAAACTTGATTGCTTAATATCTCATTGAAATCACGGCGACAGGATTCCGGGAAATTCCCCTGTAGACCAACATATGTGTAACACGTGTGCAATTCGAGTTCATGCTTACTCTCGCTCATATTTCAGTACGCCGGTAAAATACATTCTTCAGTATGCATAGGAATGGATTAAATTTTTTTCCTGATATATTTTGTGTATTAAATATTTCTTTGTGTAAAGAGTTACTGTATCAATCAACTTCGTTTAAAGTGTTCTTCCTCTGTTTGTCAACTAGATATCCCATGATGCATTTCACCGAAGCCTTATTTTTGTAAA
Source organism: Argopecten irradians irradians (assembly GCA_004382745.1). Taxonomy (NCBI): domain Eukaryota; kingdom Metazoa; phylum Mollusca; class Bivalvia; order Pectinida; family Pectinidae; genus Argopecten; species Argopecten irradians. The sequence continues at coordinate 2,716,033 of SAYR01058937.1, read as the reverse complement.
CTTCCGGATTATGACCTCGAGGTGTTTGCCACTGCAGAGATCGATTAAATGTTTTTTAGACTGTTTGATGCTTATTATAATAACATCGCTATAATGTTCTATATTACATGTAATTCACGGGTATAAACTTGATTGCTGATTATTTCATTGAAATCACAGCGACAGAGTTCCGAGAAATACACATGTTGACTGTGTGTAACACGTGTTCAAGTTAGAAGTCATTCAGAAGATCGTTTTTTCGCTGTCTGCGGACATTTCTTGCACACACATAATATTCAAATAATATATTTAACTTATTGTTTGATATTTTTTTATTTTTGACGTTTTAGTTAATTATTTCTTGGTAACAATCCTGCAGCAAATCGATAGCAAAACCAGTCCGCCATTGTGTTGTGACTGTAAACAACCATGCTTCAGTCGGCCCATTTTCTATGAATTAAACAAATGTAGGATTGAACATGTATCTGGTACATTATTATTTTTATCTTTAATATATTTTCATTGCATATTTTATCTTTTAAACACTTTTACAGTGATTTGTTCAATGTATAACTTTACAAAACTGGCGAGTAAAACTTTTTCACATGTAAATCACGACGTAATAATGCCAAAGCATAGTCATATTTTGGTTTTCGTCCACAGATAAGCCGCACTAGTGTATAAGCCGCACTCCCAATTTTCAAGGAAAAAAGTCGCGGCTTATACTACGGAAAATATGGTATGCCTCTACTATGAAATGGGGAGGGGTATGTAGCTACTTATATCTGTCCTGTATTGGTCAGCAAAAATAAGACACAGGAAATAAATTGAATTGAAAGAGTTATCTTCCTTTTTATACAAGCTCCATACATTAGGTTTGGACTAGTACCCATGGATCCAGAATCTACAAGAAATTGTTGTTACGTGACTGAGTTGGGTTTGAAGTCGAACCAGTCAGTGAGAACAGACATTATGGGGTCGCCAATAACAGACGGAAGATGTAGGTAAAGGAAGGGAAGAGATCGAGCCAGGAAGCCGTTATAGTAGTATGACTTGGGATACACAGACAACAGGGCGTCAGTTATGTTGTTCAGGATCTCAGAGAAGTTTGCACTCAGCATGTCTTGTGGGTCTGAAAAGATATAATTTGACAGGTTGAGATCTTTATGAAGAAAGGCACTGATTATTCAGACAATATTTGAAGGGGGCAAAAGAAGACAAAAGAGAAATAAAAAATATCAATTTAGATTTTAATTATTTAGTATTTGAATTTTCTCCAATTTTGACAAAGTTGTGTGGTGTCCTCCAACAAAATTATATTCTGATAATGTTTCTAGTTTAGTCAAATTGTCACAGTTAGCTAGCCAGTGTCACCATTTCATATAGTGGAAATAAATATGTATGTGCCTGAATAACATACCGCACACAAAAAATACTCTTTTCACCATATACTTATTGCCTGTTTGCGCTTACTTTTCTGTTTAAATTTAATGTTGAAACATTCCCTGCCATAGTCTCGTTGGACGATGTCACTCGCTTTCTCCCACCATCGATCAGCCACAGCAGCTTTATCATACGCCATTATATTGGTCTTGTAGCCACTAGGTATTACCGTGGCAACCTTGATCCCCCAGCGATGTAGCTCAAACCGCCAGACTTCTGACATGGTGGCCAGTGCAGCTTTGGAGGCACAGTACACTCCCATCAATGGTACAGGGACCAGCCCTATCAAGTGAACAGTTTAAACATTTTAGCTAGCACAGGGACCAGTCCTATCAAGTGAACAGTTTAAACATTAGCTGACACAGGGACCAGTCCTATCAAGTGAACAGTGTAAACATTAGCCGGCACAGGGACCAGTCCTATCAGGTGAACAGTTTTAAACATTATCCATCACAGGAACCAGCCCTATCAAGTGAACAGTTTTAAACATTAGCCGGCACAGGGACCAGCCCTATCAAGTGAACAGTTTAAACATTAGCTGACACAGGGACCAGTCCTATCAAGTAAACAGTTTAAACATAAGCCGGCATAAGGACCAGCCCTATCAAGTGAACAGTTTTAAACTTTAGCCGGCACAGGGACCAGCCCTATCAAGTAAACAGTTTTAAACTTTAGCCGGCACAGGGACCAGCCCTATCAAGTGAACAGTTTAAACATTTTAGCTAGCACAGGGACCAGTCCCATCAAGTGAACAGTTTTAAACATTAGCTGACACAGGGACCAGCCCTATCAAGTTAACAGTTTAAACATTAGCTGACACAGGGACCAGCCCTATCAAGTGAACAGTTTAAACATTAGCAGGCACAGGGGCCAGCCCTATCAAGTAAACAGTTTATACATTAGCCGGCACAGGGACCAGTCCTATCAAGTGAACAGTTTAAACATTTTAGCTAGCACAGGGACCAGTCCTATCAAGTGAACAGTTTTAAACATTAGCTGACACAGGGACCAGTCCTATCAAGTGAACAGTTTATACATTAGCCGGCACAGGGACCAGTCCTATCAAGTGAATAGTTTAAACATTAGCTGGCATAGGGACCAGCCCTATCAAGTGAACAGTTTACACATTAGCCGGCACAGGGACCAGTCCTATCAAGTGGACAGTTTAAACATTAGCTGGCACAGGGACCAGCCCTATCAAGTGAATAGTTTATACATTAGCCGGCACAGGGACCAGTCCTATCAAGTAAACAGTTTAAACATTAGATCTATGTTCCTAATTTGTGAACAAAAGACATCTGTTAGTAAGTAAATGACATAACTAATTTGTATCAAATATCAGGTGAGCGTTAAGGTCCATAGGCCTCTTGTTATACACTTAAATGACTCAGACAATTCTGATATTGATGTACTGGTAGTGTATCTAAAATCATTAACAAATGTTAGCTGATCTGTAATACTAGATCAATAAGAAAACACCAATAATTACGTACCTGCATTACTAGCGACATTGATAAGACGACCACGATATTGACGCAACAGTGGAAGAAATGCTTTACAAACATTAATTGGACCAAAAAAGTTGATAGTCATGATTTTATTCATGTCCTCTCTGGCCATTATTTCCACGTTGCCAATGTAGCAGATCCCAGCATTATTTACGATTCCCCAGAACTCTAAATCTGGAATATAAAATTCAATCCTGATTGTGTCATAACCAGAAATACAATACGATACATGTTCTAAACCTCAAAAATTCAAGAACAATTGTAATACCATATAGCTGGTTTAATATTGCATTTCAAGAATTTCAAAATTTGGTACGGCAAGGAAAATAAACTTTTGATGAATTGATTTTTTTCTATCCGGTTATAAGAGTATAAAATATTATTGTGTACTTAAAGTAGTGCTATGGCTTGAGCACAAATCAAATGGAGATATATATATTATAAGATACTGTACAATGCCCCACCATGAGACATAACCTTGGCCATTGAACTTTGACTGTACAGTCTGCCTCAGACTTCTGTGGCTTACCTTGACTTCATTGTTAGCCATTAAATGATTTATGACATTTTACATTTGAAACTAAACTTGACTAACCTTTACCACTGAGACTTGACTGACCGTGGCTACAAATCTTTATGTGATTTAACCCTGCAGTACTTACCAACATAATGACCTTCACCTCTGCTTTTATGTTATGTGACTTACATATCACCTTGAACTCTAACCTCTGAAGCAACATGATAAGCTGACTTGCTTTGACCCCTGACCTCTGAAGCCACATGATTGGCTGACTTACCTTGACCCCTGACTTCTGAAGTCACATGATTGGCTGACCTACCTTGACACCTGATCTCTGAAGCCAAATGATTGGCCGCTTCCTCCACCTGCTGTACACTGCTCACATCCATCTGTATAGTTTGTAGTCGTTCTGAACAACTCCTTACCAGGTGTTGCTGTTCATCGCTTTTGTTGTTTAGGAAACTAGCAAATACATGGAATCCTTGTCTGTCAAGGTGTTGGGCCAAACTGAAGCCTATTCCTCGGTCACACCCTGTGTTATATCATGGAATTAGATTATTGAAAAACATAGCATTGTACCGATACTAAACTTTAAAATCAGAACTAAAACAAGTATAAATATACTGTAGTAGAAATTTATGGCATACTTGTATATAATGGCCAAAAAAAAAAGATATCTGTTTAGGGTTACAACAATGGCCAAAAAAATATGGTCCGTCAGTCGGAATTTTTGTTTCCTTTTTTTTTTTTTTTTTTTTAGTGTCTTTAACTCTAAAATGATGATCGGAACTGGAGTCTGAGATCAAAATCCCGACTTTTTAAAAAAAAATGTGGGAAAAAATTAACCTTAAACAGACTTTTTTTTTTTTGGCCTAAGTATACTGATACCATTGATGTCACTAGGACATCTTACTGGGATATAAGCCTATTTATATATAGACAATGCCTGATGTCTCATCCTTTTGACATTGTCAGTAAAATAATTTGAAATTGAAATATCATGCCAATTCCGTCTTACCTGTGGATTGTGCTTATTTATAAGGCATTCATATAAATGGGGAAAGGTGGGTTTGTGAGTTTTGTAATAGGAGATTTCAGAAAAGATGGCGATGACGTCACACAAAGGTACATCCGGGCGCTCAAAGGTACAACTCTGTATATCTGTACACATTAACATGGTGGGAACACAGCCGCTTCGATTTTTGTTTACATTTTATTGTAATAAATAGTACGACCATCCGAGAATTGTTACTTTATCTTAATTTCAAAAGGTGTAAATAAAAATATGTAACAATAATATACAGATATAAA
>SAYR01058937.1:2692109-2711262 GCA_004382745.1 Argopecten irradians irradians | reverse complement strand
GGGAGTTCTTGTAATTCTACCACAGACATATATACTACAGTTATTGAATTCAATTGAATTAAAGCAAAAGTTGACTATTGATGAAATAATGGTGTTTATTTGATGAGAGTTAAAAATTTGATTAATCTATAGAGGTATGTTATTTAATTTGAGAAGATATGGTACTGGTTTCAAATATTTTATCAGTTTTGTAACATTAGGCTCTCCTAAACGATTAGTATATATAATAGTACATAGTGTATATTATAAGTACTTATACATAAAAAGGATGAGTTTTAAACTATAGTCAAGGCCAACCGAAATAACAATACGCAATGACCCGATCAGATGATTGTGAAGGGACTTATAGGTCCATGGTTGAAGTACTTCCCATCACAGAACAAATGGTAAGTAATTGTTCACCCGACGGAGTGCTAGCGAGTGCTGGTTTTTCACTGACGTTTGGTGTTTAGTAATAATTTTTCCAATTTGCGGATTTGTTAACTATCTGGGGTGTGAACAACTTCAGGTCCGCGAAACTTTTCGGTAATGAGACAGGTGGCACCGGAAGACCTAACTTCCTAAATATCTCATGTATATTATCTAGTTAAGGACGCTTATTGCATGATAGAAAGAGTAAATTGTTTTTGTTCTCGCGGATACCATCAACTGGACATGATGTAGAGTGCCCTGCGTTCCCCGAATCTCGACACTGTTCGACGCGTCATTGCCTGGTTCAATCTGACTGGCAAAAGGTGTTTAAGGTTAATATCTTGACCAAAAATTTGTGGGCGGGATTTATTTTTTTCCTACGGAGGACTCTGGGGGTTTGTTGACGAGTACTGTGTCTAAGAGAGCCAACTTCCCCCGGTATTGGAACCCCACCCTATATGTTCTCATTCCCGGAGGTTCGACCGCACACTACTGCAGTTCCCCTGCATAAGGAGACCATCGTTACGCGCACATCCCCGCCGTTCTGACGCCCTGCAGCCCGCTCCTCGGAGGCAACCAGCCTTTACAGCTCCCGGTCGGCCTCGCCTACGCGCCCACCGACCTCCCAATTCCCGACTTCCGTGCCGATTCACGAGCGACTCCTCGCAGTTAAGCCCCTCTGTCCTTTACATGCACTGAGCACATGATTTCCCTGCTTTTGTGGTCACAGATCTCCGCCTGTGATGCCTGCCCGCTCCTGTCGTTCTCAGCTCCCTAGCCCCGGGCCTCTGCCGCCCAGTTAAACTCCCTTCATTAATATCTAGGTTAGAGGAGCTTATTGCGTGAAGAATACATTAATGTCCATTAAGTAGTCTCTATTTAATTATTACTGGTGCTAACAATATATTATATGTGAACAGTAAAAAAAACTTCTAAAGAATATTTTGAACTTTTCTGACTTGAATTTTAAAAAAAAAAAAAAACCAACAACAATTTTCTAATCAGTGCATAACTACTGGGTCAAAGTATGGCGTCTGGAATTTTGTTATTATGTGCTCAAGAACAAATAATGTCTACTAGATAAAATATTCAATGATATCATTAATCGCAACAATGTCATTAAAATTAATTATAGAGTTAAAGTTTGTTGGACAGTAGTTGCGGCGCCGCAGGTCCTAGAGCTAGAAGGTTATAAGTTCAAAACATGGGTATGGGAGTTTGCTTGTTTATCTCTAAGTAACTCGGTCACTGATAATACTATGCACCGATCAACTAGTCGACATCTGTACAAACCAAATAATATATACAATCATTTAGTACTACTGGCCTTCCAGGGTTGTCATGTGGGATATATGTATCCATATACTGGAGATTAATCTTTGAATTTGCTCAAATTAAACTTTCAGGACAAAATTTAAAACATATTTTTTTTTAAACATAGACAATTTTGCAATTGTTTTGAAAGAAACTTTTTAAGTCCAGATAGTAATTAAAATATTAATATAGATATTAATATAACTAGATATTTGGTTAAAGTTGAAAATAGCCTTATAAATTTGTTTCATCCCACAATCCTCAATATCTAGAACTACATACATTGTTCATTATTTAACAGGTGCACTTTTGGATGAAGAAATAAAGTTTGTTTAGATTTTTAAGTGCCCTGTTTCCTTTCTTGCTATAATTAAATTTATTATTGTTGAAACTTACCAGTTATATAGAAAGCTTTTCTCCTGGTTGAACAATTGTCTTCTTGGCAGCCATTTTTGTTGCCATATGGCGAAGTATCCAATATACAACTTCCCAGAGGTCAGGCTCGAGGTAAAAGGTCAATATTTGTACAAAAAGCGCAATTCAGTATTACCATAACGTAGCTCTGCTTGTCAAATTGATGTTTTTCCAAGGAAACACTGGATTAATGTGTATAGACCAAACACAAAATATTACCATGAATATGTTTTCCTCTTGAGGTCATGTCACTAGTCTTCCATGGCACCCAGTTTAGCTCTTTCTGTTTTCTCGATTTACATATAGGATTTGATACAGCATAGTGTAAGAAAATACACATCATGGACAAAAATGCAGTGATACGCTAAGTATTAACTGACATTCAAATCTATCCTAAAGCATAGTCTTATATATAAAAAAAAATGTAAATTAATTAATGAATCAGTAAAAATCTGTTAAAGAGAGCTGATTTTCTGTATCAAAAGACAGTGTAAGTTGTCACATTCTATAACATCTGTCGTGCTCTGGCTCCCAAAGATTACAAGCTGTAGATTTCCTGATCAAGGCGAAGAAAACACTCTGGCTGATACACGGTCAGGCTTATAGGTGGCTGCTGTATTACTGTCAATGTCCAGTTGGGTTTATGGTATAACTTTTTTCACACGTATCAGTCTTTATGTAGACAAGCACCAAATTGAAGATCAGAGAAGCATAACTTTTATTTAACAGTGTTGCGCGTTGAATTGAAGCCCTTGCGATAGTTTGCTTATCAGTGAGGGATTAAATGAAATGTTAGTATTGGTGTTGTAGCGTAATCTCTGAAGAGGTAGGAACAGCCTGTTCTCTAACGTACAGGCCACGATCTCAAAGTCGCCACGACGGGGTGTGTAGAAAAAAACACTCACTGCACCTGTTATTATGAATGAAGTGTTAATGTGTGACGCAAAACTAATTGACTGTAAATAATACTTAGATCAACATCACTGTATGTCGTATAGTTTTACTGAAAATCATACAATTTATGGGTTAATTCAGTCAGTACTAGTTCTAAGAATTTATCATAAGCAAAATGAACTGTAAACAAATAGAAATCACATGAAAACGTCACAGAAAACAAAGACAAACTCATCTTGGTTGTAATATAAAGTATCAGTTGACTATGAAATTGTAAGATATGTATTGTAGCATTCCAAACTGAAATATGAAGCTAAAGTAAATGACATGAGCTGAACTTTGATTCGTCTTCACACGGCAGTACGTTAGTTAAGCCTGTTAATTGATAGGAAGAAATTTAAACAAATGTGAGTTCATATCTGTGTTTCTCATTCATATCCATGCTTAATGGAGATTCAAACGGTGGAAGTAAAATTTCTGATGGAAATAAGGTGTTTATACCTCCACTAGGCGGTGAAATTCTATCGTGTTGTTTTGACGCTACGCATATCATTGTCCATTGGTTATTTTTCGCTTCATTTGTTTAAAATGCGATTCAGCAGCACGTCAAATACAACCAGTCACTTATATGTGCATTGTTTAAGTAGATATTGTGAATTACAATATTGTTGTGACTATATATATATTACCACTTGGGTGGTGTGGGTTTGATTATTTATGACAGATATGATGTAATGTGGCGTTGCTCACTGACCACTTGACACTGATGGACAGGTCATATGTGTTGGAGTCCGGTTTATCATCATCTTGCTAATATAAGGCTCATCACTACACACAGGTACTATTACACATTAAAAATGTGATCTGAAATCGTAGCAAGGGATGCATATGCTGGGGACACCTATACTGAAAGGATAGGGGATTTCTTAAATACTGTAAACAACTTTTATTTGCATGCGATTACTTTCGTGAATTTCGCCGATGGACGAGAATCGGCAAAGTTAATCTGCGCGAATTATTATTAATACTTTGCATTTGTATGACTGTATAGTTCAAAAATGGTTCTTTAGGCATTAAGATGATTATTTTTGTTTCAGAAGCAAAAATATCTATATTCAAACTAAATAAATAATTCAAAAGTTCAGTAAAACTAAACCTGATAATCGCCAGAAACGTTACCGTCCGCATGGAGACGGTGTTTGCGTCGGCCGCCATAACCTGCCAGGCAGAAATCATTATCGGTCAATTTGTTTCGTTTCATGAGGGGGACAGTTTAGGGTCTATTTCAGTTTTTGAGTTTTTTTATCTCAAGTCTCAGAATTTTGGTGTTATGGTATCTTTTTAGCATATGTAGTAAGATGTTGTTTTGTTTTTGTTTTAAACTACACTATACGAGCATGTTTACCCAAAGACAACTCAAAGCATACTGATCGTAGCTATTACTGGCAGATTCCATTGTTCATTTGTCTGATATCGTGAGTTCTATTTTGTCGTACTGTACGTGTTTGTATACAGGATTAACGCTTACGAATGAGATACTTCTAATTAAAACACAGGTAAACAGCTATGATCTGTTTACAAAAAACAGATATGTAATACCAAATAAATACTTTTGTTGTGAAAAATAATGGAAAATAGTATGATAGTCTGATCTGCGAAAAAAAATCTCCACGAACTTATAATGTTTTTGAAACGGAAAATCGCGATTTAAGTAGCCGTATTAAAGGGAAAATCACCAATGGACACTCCGGAGTACCAAAATCCACAACCTTATGAACATATATTAACTAAACATTCAGATAAGGTCAGAAAGAAAGAAAGGAAAAGATATTATTTATGATCCAAATAGAAAAAAAAAATTGATTGATTATTTATATCATAAAAATTGGCAATGAAAACAATTAAAGAAGTGAGAATGTTTATCTTATTCATAACAGGTATGTTTTGTGACTAAGCCTCTCAATACTAGATTTTTTCAAAATAAACATGAGTAGTGTATTTCAGTAATTTTATACTATAATTGACTTATATGTTCCCTTTCCCTTGGATTAAAGATGCTCCATGCTCGCGCGAGCAGCACAGAGCATAAATGATATTCAATTTTGAACAATAATTGGTGTTTATTATGTATATATATATCTAGTTTAGCACAAAAAATAATATGAAATAATTTACCATTTTGCCTTTGGTGCATGTGCATTCAGTACTTTCATTCCATAAGGATATAGTGCCATAAATTTTTTTTCGGGATGCAATTATTATTTTTCATATTTTTAATTTGAATTAAAATAAGATTTTCAATGGTGGTTAGGTGTAAAGTAAGTAACTTTTGTAACTGACTGAAAAATACTAAATCAGTTACGGTGTAAAGTAAGTAACTTTTGTAACTGACGAAAATACTAAATCAATCCCCTGTTTTTAAGATAGTGGAAAGTACCATTTGTCAGCAGTCGAGTATCTTTTAAATAAAAGACCTATTTCAGTATTTATGCTTCTTCCTTTTCATCGTACCCTTGGAAAGTTCTTAACATGGCTAATGATATTATATCTGTAAGCTAATAACTTCTGAACCAAAATACATTTACATGGTGAAAAAGGCTGCATCCTCCTAATGCCATTAATGTGCTGTGCACTGTGACCTTGACTGGAAGGACAATGATCAAATAATTGCCAAAAATATTGAAGTCCCACTTACTTTTAACTGATTGATAGTATGGTGATCATGAAAATATCATGCAGTTTCAACGTCAACAACTAAAGGTCAAATTTGCGCAAAAATCTTGAAGTTTGGAAATTGGACCGTACCTATAACATTTACCTATGGTCTGAAGAAGGTAAAAATTATTTTATTTACAAAACAATGCCTTGATTGAACGTTTGAAGATACTTCTGTGGCCTTTTACACTATGATCTGTACTGATCATTGAGAGTTCACTGTCGCATCTATCTACAGCTCAAGGGTCATTATACTGGGCCAGTAGTGGTTACAGTGGAGAAAGGGGACTTTTCAACATGTTTTCAAATCTATGATTGTGACCTTAGTCTCTTTTTATGGTCAGGGTTAAACTTGTTGGCAATTGCTCAGATGTCACTTCAGTTTAATGTACTTTCCTTTATTAACTGGATGAGAATGTGTAACTAGTTTTGATTGTATTTAGAGTAGTTGACAGAGAAGTCTCTGAATTATGAAATTGTTTTTCATTCCTGAATGAATTCTGAAGTAAAGAAGGGGGAATGTTATAAACAAATTTCAAGAACAGCATTTTTTGTCTAATTTGTAATTTATTTAATCATAATTTGTTTAAAATTGGAATTTACATTCTCATATATCTGTAGGGGAAAAAGTGTCAATAGTGCTGCTCAAAATCGCATACAACATTAAATGATACTGCCATCGTGTTTGAACAAAAATTTGTTGTTTACTACTTCATGCAATTGCATGGTTTGATTTTACAACAATATTTTTGAAAATATTAAACTTGTTTTTATTTTTTAATGGATGCACAATCCAGTACTTCATTTCATATGGGACATAGATTTTTTTTTTTTTTTTATAATTTGATTTTTTTCCAATTTCATTGATAAATAAATATAAAATCAGAACTAAAACAAGTATAAATATAGTAGAAATTTATGGCATACTTGTATATAATGGCCAAAAAAAAAAAAGATATCTGTTTAGTGTTACAACAATGGCCAAAAAAATACGGTCCGTCAGTCCGTCAGTCGGAATTTTTGTTTCTTTAACTCTAAAGTGGTGGCCAGAACTGGAGTCTTGAGATAAAAATCCCAACTTAAAAAAAAAAAAATTGTAGAAAAGTGGGAAAAAAAATTAGGGTTGAGGGTAAAAAAATTAGAGTCGGTCGGGTAACCTTAAACAGACAATTATTTTTTTTGGCCTAAGTATACTGATACCATTGGTGTCACTAGGACATCTTACTGGGATATAAACCTATTTATATATAGACAATGCCTGATGTCTCATCCTTTTGACATTGTCAGTAAAATGATTTGAAATTGAAATATCATGCCAATTCCGTCTTACCTGTGGATTGTGCTTATTTATTATAAGGCATTCATATAAATGGGGAAAGGTGGGTTTGTGAGTTTTGTAATTCTCCACACCATATATACTACATTATTGAATTCAATTGAATTAAAGCAAAGTTGACTATTGATGAAATATGGTGTTTATTTGATGAGGTTAAATTTTTGATTATCTATAGAGGTATGTATTTAATGTTGTAAGATATGGTAACTGTTTCAAATATTATTATCAGTTTGTAAACATTAGCTCTCCTAAAGATATAAGTACTATATATAAATAAGTACATATGTACTATATATAAGTACTATACTAAGGATGAAGTTTTACTTAAGGTCAAGGCCAACCGAAATAACAACTGCAATGACCGACATGATTTGAAGGACTTTAGGTCATGTTGAAGTAACTCCATCACAACAAATGGTAGTAATTGTTCCCCTGGTTTCACTGACTGGTGTTTAGTAAATAATTTCAATTTGCGGATTTTCTAACTCTGGGGTGTGAACAAACTTCAGCCGACTTTCGGTAATGAGACCCTTCCCCTTAAAATCCCTTCATTAATATCTAGGTTAGAGGAGCTTATTGCATGAAGAAAGTAAATTGTTCCCCTGGTTTCACTGACTGCAGGTGTTTAGTAAATAATTTCAATTTGCAGAATTTCTAACTCTGGGGTATGAACAAACTTCAGCCAACTTTCGGTAATGAGACCCTTCCCCTTAAACTCCCTTCATTAATATCTAGGTTAGAGGAGCTTATTGCGTGAAGAATACAATAATGTCCATTAAGTAGTCTCTATTTAATTATACTGGTGCTAACAATATATTATATGTGAACAGTAAAAAAAACTTCTAAAGAATATTTTGAACTTTTCTGACTTGAATTTTAAAAAAAAACCAACAACAACAACAATTTCTAATCAGTGCATACTACTGGGTCAAAGTATGGCGTCTGGAATTTTGTTATTATGTGCTCAAGAACAAATAATGTCTACTGATAAAATATTCAATGATATCATTATCGCACAAGTGTCATTATAATTAATTATAGAGTTAAAGTTTGTTGGACAGTAGTTGCGCGCCAGGTCCTAGAGCTAGAAGGTTATAAGTTCAAAACATGGGTATGGGAGTTTGCTTGTTTATCTCTAAGTAACTCGGTCACTGATAATACTATGCACCGATCACACTAGTCGACGTCTGTACAAACCAAATAAATATATACAATCATTTAGTACTACTGGCCTTCAGGGTTGTCATGTGGGATATATGTATCCATATACTGGAGATTATCTTGAATTTGCTCAATTAAACTTTCAGACAAAATTTAAAAACAATTTTTTTTAAACATAGACAATTTTGCAATTGTTTTGAAAGAAACTTTTTAAAGTCCAGATAGTATTAAAATATTAATATAGATATTAATATAACTAGATATTTGGTTAAAGTTGAAAATAAGCCTTTATAAATTTGTTCATCCACAATCCCTCAATATCTAGAACTACATACATTGTTCATTATTTAACAGGTGCACTTTTGGATGAAGAAATAAAGTTTGTTAGATTTTTAAGTGCCCTGTTTCCTTTCTTGCTATATATAAATTTATTATTGTTGAAACTTACCAGTTATTAGAACAGCTTTTCTCCTGGTTGACAATTGTCTTCTTGGCAGCCATTTTGTTGCCATGGCGAAGTATCCAAATATTAACAAACTTCCCCAGAGGTCAGGCTCGAGGTAAAAGGTCAATATTTGTACAAAAGCGCAATTCAGTATTACCATAACGATAGCTCTGCTTGTCAAATTGATGTTTCCAAGGAAACACTGGATTAATGTGTATAGACCAAACACAAAATATATAACAATGTTAATGTTTCCTCTTGAGGTCATGTCACTAGTTTCCATGGCAACCAGTTTAGCTCTTTCTGTTTCTCGATTTACATATAGGATTTGATACAGCATAGTGTAAAGAAAATACATCATGGACAAAAATGCAGTGATACGCTAGTATTACTACATTCAAATCTATCCTAAAGCATAGTCTTATATATAAAAAAAAAATGTAAATTAATTAATGAATCAGTAAAATCTGTTAAAGAGAGCTGATTTTCTGTATCAAAAGACAGTGTAAGTTGTCACATTCTATAACATCTGTACTGCGCTCCCAAAGATTACAAGCTGTAGATTCTCCTGATCAGGCGAAGAAACACTCTGGCTGATACAGGTCAGGCTATAGGTGCTGCTGTATTACTGTCAATGTCCAGTTGGGTTTATGTATAACTTTTTCACAGTATCAGTCTTTATGTAGACAAGCACCAAATTGACAGATCAGAGAAGCATAACTTTTATTTAAAAGTGTTGCGTTGATTGAAGCCCTTGCGATAGTTTGCTTATCAGTGAGGGATTAAATGAAATGTTAGTATTGGTGTTGTAGCGTAATCTCTGAAGAGGTAGGAACACCTGTTCTCAACGTCACCGCCACTCTCAAAGTCGCCACGGCGGTGTGTAGAAACAAAACACTCACTGCACTGTTATTATGAATGAAGTGTTAATCCTGTGACGCAAAACTAATTGATTGTAATAATACTTAGATCAACATCACTACGTATAGTTTTACTGAAACAATCATCAAATATAGGGATTAATTCAGTCAGTACTGTTCTAGAAATTTATCATAAAGCAAAATAGGACTGTAAACAAAATAGAAATCACATGAAAATGTCACAGAAACAAAAGACAAGCTCATCTTGGTTGTAATATATAAGATATCAGTTGACTATGAAATTGCAGATATCTATTGTAGCATTCAAACTGAAATATGAAGCTTAAGTAATGACATGAGCAGAACTTTGATTCATCTTCAACAGCAGTACGTCTAGTTAAGCCTGTTAATTGATAGGAAGAAATTTAAACACATGTGAGTTCATATCTGTGTTTCTCATTCATATCCATGCTTAATGGAGATTCAAACGGTGGAAGTAAAATTCTGATGGAAATAGGTGTTTATCCTCCACTAGGCGGTGAAATTCTATCGGTGTGTTTTGACGCTACGCATTCATTGTCCATTGGTTATTTTCGCTTCATTTGTTTAAATGCGATCTCAGCAGCACGTCAAATACAACCAGTCACTTATATGTGCATTGTTTAAGTAGATTGTGAATTACAATATTGTTGCCGACCTATATATATATACCACTTGGGTGTGTAGGTTTGATTATTTATAGACAGATGATGTAATGTGGCTTGCTCACTGACCACTTGACACTGATGGACAGGTCATATGTGTTGGAGTCCGGTTTATCATCATCTTGCCTAATATAGGCTCATCACTACACAGGTACTATATACACATTAAAACTGTGATCTGAATCGTAGCAAGGATGCATATGCTGGAGACAACCTATACTGAAAGGACTAGGGGATTTCTTAATACTGTAAACCAACTTTTATTTGCATGCGATTTACTTTCGTGAATTTCGCGATGGACGAGAAATCGCAAAAGTTAATCTGCGCGAATTATTATTAATACATTTGCATTTGTATGACTGTATAGTTCAAAAATGTTCTGTTAGCATTAAGATGATTATTTTTGTTCAGAAGTAAAATATCTATATTCAAACTAAATAAATAATTCAAAGTTCAGTAAAACTAAACCCGATAATCCCAGAACGTTACCGTCCGCATGAGACGGTGTTTGTGTCGGCCGCCATAACCTGCCAGACGGAAATCATTATCGGTGCATTTGTTTCGTTTCATGAGGGGACAGTTAGGGTCACTTCAGTTCCTGAGTTTTTTTATCTCAAGTCTCAGAATTTTGTGTTATGGTATCCTTTTTAGCTACATGTAGTAGATGTTGTTTTGTTTTGTTTTAACCACACTAATACCGACATGTTTACCCAAAGACAACTCAAAGCATACTGATCGTAGCTATTACTGGCAGATTCCATTGTTCATTTGTCTGATATCGTGAGTTCTATTTTGTCGTACTGTACGTGTTTGTATAAGGATTAACGCTTACGAATGAGATACCTTCTAATTACAAACACAGGTAAACAGCTATGATCTGTTTCACAAAAACAGATATGTAATACCAAATAAATACTTTATGTTGTGAAAAATAATGAAAATAGTATGATAGTCTGATCTGCGAAAAAAATATCTCCACGAACTTATAATGTTTTGAAACGGAAATCGCGAAATTAAGTAGCCGTATTCAAAGGGAAAATCACCAGATGGACACTCCGGAGTACCAAAATCCACAACCTCTATGAACATAAATACTAAACATTCAGATAAGGTACAGAAAGAAAAAGGAAAAAGATATTATTATGATCCAAATAGAAAAACAAAAATTGATGATTATTTATATCATAAAATTGCAATGAAAAACACATTAAAGAAGTGAGAATGTTTATCTTATTCATAACAGGTATGTTATTGTGACTAAGCCTCTCAATACTAGATTTTTTCAAATAAACATGAGTAGTGGTATTTCAGTAATTTTATACTATAATGACTTATATGTTCCCCTTTCCCTTCGGATTAAAGATGCTCCACCGCTGACAGAGCATAAATGATATTCATCATTTGAACAATAATTGGTGTTTAATTATGTATATATATATCTAGTTAGCACAAAAAATAATATGAAATAATTTACCATTTTGCCTTTGGTGCATGTGCATTCAGTACTTCATTCCATATAGGATATAGTGCCATAAATTTTTTTCGGGATGCAATTAATTATTTTTCATACTTTTAATTTGAATTAAAATAAGATTTTCAATGGTGGTTACGGTGTAAAGTAAGTAACTTTTGTAACTGACGAAAAATACTAAATCAGTTACGGTGTAAAGTAAGTAACTTTTGTAACTGACGAAAAATACTAAATCATCCCCTGTTTTTAGATAGTGGAAAAGTACCATTTGTCAGCAGTCGAGTATCTTTAAATAAAGACCTATTTCAGTATTTATGCTTCTTCCTTTTCATCGTACCCTTGGAAGTTCTTAACATGGCAACTATGATATTATATCTGTAAGCTAATAACTTCTGAACCAAAATACATTTACATGGTGAAAAAGGCTGCATCCTCCTAATGCCATTAATGTGCTGTGCACTGTGACCTTGACTGGAAGGACAATGATCAAATAATTGCCAAAAATATTGAAGTCCCACTTACTTTTAACTGATTGATAGTATGGTGATCATGAAAATATACCTGCAGTTTCCAACGTCAACAACATAAAGGTCAAATTTGCGCAAAAAATCCTGAAGTTTGGAAATTGGACCGTACCTATAACATTTACCTATGGTCTGAAGAAGGTAAACAAATTATTTTATTTACAAAACAATGCCTTGATATGACCGTTTGAAGATACCTTCTGTGGCCTTTTACACCTATGATCTGTACTGATCATGAGAGTTCACTGTCCATCTATCTACAGCTCAAGGGTCATTATACTGGGCCAGTAGTGGTTACAGTGGAGAAAGGGGACTTTCACATGTTTTCAAATCTATGATTGTGACCTTAGTCTCTTTTTATGGTCAAGGGTTAAACTTGTGGCAAATTGCTCAGATGTCACTTCAGTTTATGTACCTTCCTTTATAACTGATGAGAATGTGTAACTAGTTTTGATTGTATTTAGAGTAGTTGACAGAGAAGTCTCTGAATTATGAACCATTGTTTTTTCATTCCTGATGAAATTCTGAAGTAAAGAAGGGGGAATGTTATAAACAAATTTCAAGAACAGCATTTTTGTCTAATTTGTAATTTATTTCATCATAATATTGTTAACAATTGGATTTACATTCTCATATCTGTAGGGGAAAAAGTGTCAATAGTGCATGCTCCACCGCCAACACATCATAAATGATACTCATCATTTGAACCAAAATTGGTGTTTACTCATGCAAATGCATGTTTGATTTACACAATATAATTTGAAATATTAAACTTGTTTTATTTTTAATGGATGCACAATCAGTACTTCATTTCATATGGGACATAGATTTTTTTTTTTTTTTTATAATTTTGATTTTTTTCCAATTTCATTGATACATAATATCTCATTCACACATCATCGTCCTCATCCTCATCAATTAATTCACATCATTCACATCATCAATCATCCTTACAAAACAATAATTATCCTCACAAATAGATATCTACATCAATATTGAACACAAACAATACATGATATCATCATCATGATCATGTCATCTTCATCATTATCATCATCATCATGATATCATCATCATCCTCCATCATCATCATCAATCATCATCATCATCCATCATCATCATCCATCATCATCATCATCATCATCATCATCACAATCATCATCATCATCATCATCAATCATCAACAGAATCATTATCACAATCATCATCATCATCATCACCATCATATAATCAGTCATCATCATCTTCATCTTGATATCATCATAAATCATCATCATACCATCATGTTGTCGTAGATCATGAATCATCATCATCATCATCATCTGTAACATCATGATAAAGATTCATCATCATAAAATACTTAGCTATGATCATTCACATCAAAACATCTTATATCAATTGATAAAAACTATACAGGTACAAATTTTTTTATTTTTTTTTTCTATTTAAAAAAAAAACAACACAAAATGGAAATCTATATCAGACAACTGCACTCTACTCTACCATCCATACTCACACTCAAGTCTCACTCATTCAGGTACTTGCATCGACAATCGCACTACTCATACATACATGTAAAGGAAAAGGAGAGAGCGAGAGATAGGGATTAGGTGGGTGGGGTACATTGATTCACGTACTATATATAATTATATTGCCAACACCCCTATATGTGTATAAGTATCTTTACCACTCGCACTTCACAATAGTACTAAGGTTTACAGATCACACCCACACAAGCCTCACAAACCTCATCATATACACACTCGCACACTTTCACATACATGCACAATCAGTACTTCATTTCATATGGGACATAGATTTTTTATGGGGACACAATTTATTAGCTCACCTGGTCTGAAGCACTAAGGTGAGCTTATGGGATACCGCCGCATCCGGCGTCCGGCGTCTGGCGTCCATCAACAATCGACTCCTTCTCCATAACTGCTGGTTGGAATTCAACAAAATTTGACTGGTAGCTTCCTTATGGGTTACTGACAGAAAATTGTATAAATGATGGGGCTGACCACCTGGGGCCTGAGTGGCGGGGGGTCAAAAGGAGTCAATTTGGCTATTTCCATATAAACAACTTATATTCTGAAACCAGGGGTTCGATAGCACTCATAATGCAATGGTAGCATCCTTATAGGATGGGGATTCAAAATTGTACAAATGATGGGGCTGAACCCCCAGTGGGCCTGAGGGGTGGGGTCAAAAGGGGTCAATTTGGCTATTTCTTTATAAACGATTTCTTCTCTGCAACTGAGCGTGCATGGGAGAGCACTCATAATTCAATGTTTGCATCCATATGGGATGGGGATTCAAAATTGTACAAATGATGGGGCTGACCCCCTTGGGGCCTGAGGGGCGAGGTCAAAAGGTGTCAATTTGGCTATTTTCATTTAAACAATTTCTTCTCTGAAACAAAGCGTGGGAGAGCACTCATAATGCATTAGTAGCATCCTCATAGGGTGAGGATTCAAAATTGTACAAATGATGGGGCTGACCCCCGGTAGGCAGAAGGGTAGGGTCAAAAGGGATCAATTTGGCTGTTACCATATTAACAACTTCTCTGCAGCTAAGCATTTTATAGCACTCATAATGCAATGGTATCATCTTTATAGGTAGGGGATTCAAAATTGTAAAAATGATAGGGCTGACCCCCTGGGGCCTTAGACGCGGGGCCAAAAATGTTGATTAGGCTTCTATTGTCATATTAATTACTTTCTCTCTGAAACTATGTATTGGATAGCATATTGGTATGGTATCTATAGCATCATTATATGATTGGGATTCAAAATTTAACAAAAATCGTGAGGTCAAATTGTCTGTGATTTTTTAATCACTAATTACTAAATTACAGAATTACTCAAAAAAAAAAACCAATAGAACAACTGGTCCTTCTGTAATTTTTTGATATTTTTATCTAGAAGTAAAATAAGAAGCTCAAAACTTTTCATTGGTGATAATGGTGTAAATTAATACTAATTTGTCTAGTCTTGTTTATGAAAGCAGTGTATACGTATAAGTAGCATCTTTAACAGAAGATAAATATCAACCTACCATAATTATGTAGTGTCAATCATTATTGCTTTGTATTAAGATTTATTGATTTACAGTGTATTTTACAAGTTATCAGAGACTCTAACCAAGTGGAAATGTACTTGGCATTGTCACTGAGTTTAGTAGTAACCAGATGGTCAGAGATTACTGCATGCATACAGCCCACACAACTTATCAGTAAAGCAATCCTGTTAGTCGGCCACCTAGCTATATAGGTCACTGATAAAAAGTACACTTCACCTGGTCAGGTAAATGAGTACAACTCACCTGGATAAGTTAATGAGTACACCTAACCTGGACAGGTTAATGAGTACACCTCACCTGGATAGATTAATGAGTACACCTAACCTGGACAAGTTAACGAGTACACCTAACCTGGTCAGGTAAATGAGTACAACTCACATGGACAGGTTAATGAGTACACCTCACCTGGACAGGTTAATGAGTACACCTAACCTGGTCAGGTAAATGAGTACAACTCACATGGACAGGTTATTGAGTACACCTAACCTGGACAGGTTAATGAGTACACCTCACCTGGACTGGTTAATGACTTAACCTGGACAGGTTAATGAGTACACCTCACATGGACAGGTTTAATGAGTACACCTAACCTGGACAGGTTAATGAGTACACCTCACCTGGATAGGTTAATGAGTACAACTCACATAGACAGGTTAATGAGTACACCTAACCTGGTCAGGTAAATGAGTACAACTCACATGGACAGGTTAATGAGTACACCTAACCTGGACAGGTTAATGAGTACACCTCACCTGGACTGGTTAATGACTTAACCTGGACAGGTTAATAAGTACACCTCACATGGACAGGTTAATGAGTACACCTAACCTGGACAGGTTAATGAGTACACCTCACCTGGACAGGTTAATGAGTACACCTAACCTGGTCAGGTTAATGAGTACACCTCACCTGGACTGGTTAATGACTTAACCTGGACAGGTTAATGAGTACACCTCACCTGGATAGGTTAATGAGTACATCTCACCTGGACAGGGTAATGAGTACACCTAACCTGGTCTGGTTAATGAGTACACCTAACCTGGTCAGGTTAATGAGTACAACTCACATAGACAGGTTAATGAGTACACCTCACATGGATAGGTTAATGGGTATAACTCACCTGGACAGGTTAATGAGTATATCTCACCTGGACAGGTTAATGAGTACACCTCACCTGGACAGGTTAATGAGTACACCTCACATGGACAGCTTAATGACTTAACCTGGACAGGTTAATGAGTACACCTAACCTGGTCAGGTAAATGAGTACACCTAACCTGGATAGGTTAATGGGTATAACTCACCTGGACAGGTTAATTAGAACATCTCACCTGGACAGGTTAATGTGTACAACTCACCTTGACAGGTTAATGGGTACAACTCACCTGGACAGGTTATTGGGTACAACTCACCTGGACAGGTTAATGAGTATATCTCACCTGGACAGGTTAATGGGTACACCTCACCTGGATAGGTTAATGAGTACACCTCATCTTGACAGGTTAATGGGTACAACTCACCTGGACAGGTTAATGAGTATATCTCACCTGGACAGGTTAATGAGTACATCTCACCTGGACAGCTTAATGGGTACATCTCACCTGGACAGGTTAATGGGTACACCTAATCTAGACAGGTTAATGAGTACAACTCACCTGGACAGGTTAATGAGTATATATCACCTAGACAGGTTAATGAGTATACCTCACCTGGACAGGTTAATGGGTACAACTCACCTGGACAGGTTAATGGGTATACCTCACCTGGACAGGTTAATAAATACACCTAACATGGACAGGTTAATGGGTATACCTCATCTGGACAGGTTAATAAATACACCTAACATGGACAGGTTAATGGGTACAACACATATGTCTCTTACAGGGACCAATCTAGGTTTATGGGGAAACTGCCCTTTTTCAAAATAGGGGGAAAATTTGGCGAAATATAGGGGAATTTGAATCTTCTTATTTTGGTCCAAAATTATATTCATTTTGACGAAAAAATACTGTAAAACAATTAGCTTTATTTTTACATTAAGTAAAGCAAGATCTTAAGCTCAATAATGAAAAATATGAGTTTATCATAAAATATGCAATAGCTATATGATAAATATGAAGAAATTTGCAAACAAATGTCTTAAAAAAATAATGAAAAATAAGTCACAGGGGAAATTGTGTTACAAAAATGGTCATTTTTTTAGCTTCAAATGGGGAATTTTTAAATCTTCAGGGGAATTTTAGGCCTGAGGGGAATTCATTCCTTGAGGGGAAATTTACCCATAAACGGTTACGTAATAAATTAGAGCTAGATTGATCCCTGACTCTAGTATAGGTTAATAAGTTTAATATAACTATAGGCTAAAGATAAGTTTATTTCATTTTGATAATAACGTTAACATACAACAACTTTGTACTGGTTACTGAGTATAATACATATGTGCTAGATAACAAGCTCACTTGCTCCTGTGACCAGCTTATAATGAGTACAATATATGAAGCTGTGCAGGTTAATATGTACACAGTATCTATATGTTTTTATCTGGTTAGAAATTAATATAACATTTGCTTTTACTGTATAGCCCATTCAGAATGATTGATTTAAGGTTGTGGTCAAGGTCACAGTATCAAAATAAATTCAATGTTATGTTTTTCTTTGACCTAATGAAGCAAAATTAATCAAAGTTAGCAAAGGTGTGACTGATATAAATGGACAGGGGTCAAAATCACAGGTAAAATGTGCATGGCCAAGTTTGACATTTTTTGTTGTTGAATATTGTGATGACTGTATTTAGCAGTTATTTTGGATTATACAAGTATTGTCTGACCATATGTGTCAGGGATATCGGGTCAGAGGTCAAGGTTACTTTGTGAAAAGTCCTGGTCAATTTGGTTCTGGTTTGCATCTCTTAGTTACAGCTTACCAACATTTCTTTTCCTCGATGATTGACCAAATCTGTAGTCCTCCAGCTTTACATTTGATACTTAAAGCATTCCACTTTGTGTATTGGTGATACTTTATGTTGTGTTTTCAGTCCAATGTTACCAATGTTCCCACTGTAACAAGCGGTATTCAACAGAGAGGTTACTACGGGACCATGTTCGTCACCACGGTAACTGTTTTACTCTATATAAGAAAAAGAAATGTTTCTCAAATTCGGTTGATTTACATTATCATTGACATCAGTAATCGTTGTGATTAATGGTAACAACACGTTAATTTAGTTACCTTAAACATTTTGTACATCAAACAACCCTATACTGTAACATTGCATCTGTCTTCAGTAAACCAGTACAAGTGTCCCTGCTGCGAGATGACCTGTCCAACCCCCTCTGGACTGAAGTCACACTTACGATACAGACACACCAACGACAAACCCTTTAAGTGTCAACATTGTGAACACAGGTAAGTCAAACCTGATAGAAATATATAGGTCAGACGCTAGGTTAGTCAGGTATCATAGAAATATATAGGTCAGTCAGGTACCATAGATAGACATATATAGGTCAGGCAGGTATCATAGAAATATATAGGTCAGTCAGGTATCATAGATATATATAGGTCAGAAGCTAGGTAAGTCAGGTATCATAGCAATATTTAGGTCAGAAGCTAGGTAAGTCCCGTATCATAGAAATATATAGGTCAGAAGCTAGGTAAGTCAGGTATCATAGAAATATATAGGTCAGAAGCTAGGTAAGTCAGGTATCATAAAAATATATAGGTCAGAAGCTAGGTAAGTCCGGTATCATAGAAATATATAGGTCAGAAGCTAGGTAAGTCCGGTATCATAGAAATATATAGGTCAGAAGCTAGGTAAGTC
>SAYR01058937.1:2681494-2692084 GCA_004382745.1 Argopecten irradians irradians | reverse complement strand
CGGTATCCATAGAAATATAATAGGTCAGGAAGCTAGTAAAGTCTCATATCAATAGAAATTATATAGTCAGAAGCTAGGTAAGTCAGTATCATAAGAAATATATAGGTCAGAAGCTAGTAAGTCAGGTATCAAAAATATATAGGTCAGAAAGCTAGGTAAGTCCGGTATAATAGAAGTATAATAAGTCAGAAGCTAGAGTCCACTATAAAATATGGTCTGACATAAGTCCCGATCATGAAATATAAGTTAAGAGTAATCCTAAGAAAAAAGGTCAAGCTAGGTAAGTCTCATATCAATAGAAATATATACGGTTCAGAAGCTAGTAAAGTCCATATCATATGAAATATATAGGTCAGAAGCTAGTTAGTCAGGTATCATAGTTATGCGATAAAGTTCGGATCCATAGTAATTCAGAAATAGGTATCTCAGAAAGAAAAAGCAGAATAGTAAGGTCTCATATCATAACAATATAGGCAGTAAGGCTAGTAAGTCAGTATCATAGAAATATATAGGTCAGAAAGCTAGGTAAGTCAGGTATCAATAGAAATATATAATTAGAGCTATCTCAGTAACTGCAATATTGGTCAGAGTATCCCGTATCATAGAAATATATAGGTCAGATACTAGGTAAGTCTATATCATAGAAATATTATAGGTCATAAGCTAGGTAAAGTCCTTATCATAGAAATATATAGGTCAGAAGCTAGTAAGTCTCAATATCGATAGAAATATATAGTCAAAGCTAGGTAAGTCTCAGTATCATAGAAATATATAGGTCAGAAGCATAGTAAAGTCCGGTATCATAGAAATATATACGGTCAGAAGCTAGGTAAGCGTCTGATATTGTCAAGCTATGTAGTCGTATAGAAATATGTAATAAGGTGTCTCAAAAGAATATTGGCAAAATAGGTAAGTCTCATATCATAGAAATATATAGGTCAGAAGCTTAGGGTAAGTCAGGTATCATAGAAATATATAGGTTCAAGAAGCTAGGTAATCCGGTATCAATAAGAAAATGATATAGGTCAGCAAGCTAGGTAAGTCTCATATCATATGAAATAATATAGGTCAGAAGCTAGGTAAAGTCAAGTATCATCAGATATATATAGGTCAGAAGCGTAGGTAGTCCGGTATCATAGAAATATATAGGTCCAGAATGCTAGTAAGTTCATATCATAGAAATATATAGGTCAGAAGGCTAGGTAAGTCAAGTATCAATAGAAATATATAGGTCAGTAAGCTATGGTAAAGTCAGGTATTGTTAGAAATATATAGGTCAGTAGCTAGTAGTCAGGTATTGGTAAGAATATATTGGTCAGAAGCTAGGTAAGTCAGGTACCATAGAAATATACTAGGTCAGAAACAAAAACTTAGAAAAGTCAACACAAGAAATACAGCTACACAATTTAAGTCTAAGGCTAAAAAGGAGTCAATGTCAAGGGTCAAAACTAAAAGAATATATGGTTAAAAAGCCGAGGCAAGAAGTATCAATTAGAAGAAAATATGCTAGATGCTGTAGTCTTCAATCTCCTGCATCTTTCTAAAATTTAGTCTGACTTAAACATACACTCCCTAGAAGTACATGATATATGTGGGTAGGATTATACATTACTTACTTTCTATGATTTTAATGGTTTCAGTTGTAAGAACTTCTGCAGAGTTTAAGGAAAACACATGGAGAGCGCACACATGAGGTGCCTTTTCAATGTGCACTTCCCAACTGTGACTATACGGTGCTCGTACACTACAGTAAGTCTGTCTAAACCACTTCAAACGCACACACCAGGTACGTTTACAAGTTCCTCAATGACTCACAGACCTTGTTTCCTTTATTAAAATACATTAAATTATGTCTACATAGATGTCCTAAAGAGCATAAACAAAAGGTAACTGATATGGCCTATAAGTAACAACTTGTTCAATATGAAATATGTAATGAATTGATTTGTTTTCTATGTTAGGAAATGGAATGACAGAAGTATGCCTGCCGATGTATGGCAAGTCTGTATTTAGCCGAGGGTCAAAGTTTGACTGTCCACCTGAAGAAACGACACAAATTTCGCTGGCCGTCAGGTCACTCTCCGTTCAGGTAAAAAGAGGCTTCAGTTCTTTAAGTCAATTCCAGATCAACACACTAGTATCTGGAGAGCTGTAAACAATATATCTGTATATAGATATTGGCTGAATTAGGTGCCTACTTCTATGGCACGTGCATCTTAATGGTTCAGAATGTCTGTAATACTATGGCCAATAATCAAAATCCATCAGGAAACATGTTTTTCCCCTATTTGATGAAGATTTTGAAGTTAGCACTGCAGTGGCTGAGTGCCTTAAAAGCTGATGTTTCAACATATTACCACAAGCCCTTCCAACCTCTGGGTCACAAGTTCAAAATCCCTATTCTGGAGGCAGTTGCCAAGGTACTGACTGCTGACAGGTGGTTTTTCTCCCAGTATCTGGCTTTCCTCACTAATAATCTGTTATGGGGACATTAAAACCAATCAAACAACTAAAATAGGGAAGAAAATGAAATCAAATCACATGTAATATGTTAGCGATGTTTATTTAATGGTGAAGATAGTATTTCTGTTACCGCCTCTCCCCCTCCCTCTACTTTCTTTGAAATGGAAATTGACAAACTTATGTAAGTTGTTTAAGAACGTTTGGTTTACAGTATCAGGTAAGTTGGCCTCCCAATGTTGAGTTTAGTTATCAATACATATTCTACTATGTTGACGATACAGTTCATGGAGGATGGGTTATGAGGCTCCAAACTGTTCGCGTATGGAGAGTTAATACAGCTGACAGAACAAGAAAGAGGCAGGTCCCCGACACCAAGACAAACAACCTCCGCGCCTCATCTGTCACAATGCTGCTGGATCAGCCCACAACAAGAGCAAACAGATCCCTGTTTCCATGGAAACAACAGGATACTGAAACCATTGAGGAAGTTATTATAGGTTACTATGGGATAACGGATGCTGGAAATGCTTCACCAACCACAAGGGAAGATGAAGCTCTGTGAAATTTATTGCATACTAAACAATCAATGTTAAATGATTCAATAATCACAGAGACACTGACCGCCGTCTTCCACCACCCGTAACCGATATCAAGAATTTATCTGGGATTATGCAGTGCTTTCTAACACTGCGTGTCCTCAGCCCATCCAGCCTCTGTCTGAAACCGATTCAACATTCCATCAGAGGGTAGGACCACTAGACCAAGGTACATGATGTTATAAGTGGTTTAATGATACCAAGGCCAGAGACAATAAGGAAATGTCTTATAATCTTGAGATGCTCGTGTTTACTTCGCCATGAAGTGCCAGAACACGCAGGATGAAGGAACCTCTGAGGGTGAACTACAGTCCAGCCCATCCAAGCCAGCTGCTATAAGAGCTAAGAAATCAAAGAATTGGTAACTACTGGAACGCAGGTCTAGTAGGACTGTATTTGTTGATGCTAGTCTGATTATTTATATGGGGAACATTTTCCAACAATGGATTCCCATGGATGATGCTGTGAGATGAAGCAGTACACAAAGTAATACTACCTGTGTAAAATGTCTGTTATAAATCCTCGGGATAATGTGTAAACATCGTGTAATTTCATGTTGCAATCGGACTTAAAGCAGTTAATTTTCAAAGAAGGAACAACTCTTTCTACAAATATTTTTTTATCATCATGAGATTAAGAATTAAAAATTTAAAATAGAGTAACAATTTGCAAGGACATAGCGGAGGGGAGCGAAAAAGAATACATGTTATTTCCAAAGAAATGGAAGATGAAATTTGTTGAATTTCCTTAAAGAATGGAAGATAAATTGGTATGAAGAAATGGAAAGATAAATTGGGTAGATTTCCAAAGAATGGTATAATAAACTTGGTAATTGAAGAATGGAAGATTAATTGGTAGATTTCCAAAAGATATATAAGATAGTACTGGTATGAAGAATGGAAGTTAAATTGCAAGTAATTTGGTCTCCTCTTTGTAAGTGAAATGTTGTGTTTGCCTTTTATGTGTGTATAATTTAATGTATTTGTTGAGTCCTCACATCACCATGCTTACTCTGTATTCATACCGAGAATATTTTTTTTCATTCCTGATGAAATTCTGAAGTAAAGAAGGGGGAATGTTATAAACAAATTTCAAGAACAGCATTTTTGTCTAATTTGTAATTTATTTCATCATAATATTGTTAACAATTGGATTTACATTCTCATATCTGTAGGGGAAAAAGTGTCAATAGTGCATGCTCCACCGCCAACACATCATAAATGATACTCATCATTTGAACCAAAATTGGTGTTTACTCATGCAAATGCATGTTTGATTTACACAATATAATTTGAAATATTAAACTTGTTTTATTTTTAATGGATGCACAATCAGTACTTCATTTCATATGGGACATAGATTTTTTATGGGGACACAATTTATTAGCTCACCTGGTCTGAAGCACCAAGGTGAGCTTTTTTATGGGGACACGATTTATTAGCTCACCTGGTCTGAAGCACCAAGGTGAGCTTATGGGATACCGCGGCATCCGGCGTCCTGCATCTGGCGTCCATCAACAATCGACTCCTTCTCCATAACCGCTGGTTGGAATTCAACAAAATTTGACTGGTAGCATCCTTATGGGTTACTGACTGAAAATTGTATAAATGATGGGGCTGACCCCCTGGGGCCTGAGTGGCGGGGGGTCAAAAGGAGTCAATTTGGCTATTTCCATATAAACGACTTATATTCTGAAACCAAGGGTTCGATAGCACTCATAATGCAATGGTAGCATCCTTATAGGATGGGGATTCAAAATTGTACAAATGATGGGGCTGAACCCCCAGTGGGCCTGAGGGGTTGGGTCAAAAGGGGTCAATTTGGCTATTTCTTTATAAACGATTTCTTCTCTGCAACTGAGCATGCATGGGAGAGCACTCATAATTCAATGTTTGCATCCATATGGGATGGGGATTCAAAATTGCACAAATGATGGGGCTGACCCCCTTGGGGCCTGAGGGTCGAGGTCAAAAGGTGTCAATTTGGCTATTTTCATTTAAACAACTTCTTCTCTGAAACAAAGTGTGGGAGAGCACTCATAATGCATTAGTAGCATCCTCATAGGGTGAGGATTCAAAATTGTACAAATGATGGGGCTGACCCCCAGTAGGCAGAAGGGTGGGGTCAAAAGGGATCAATTTGGCTGTTACCATATTAACAACTTCTCTGCAGCTAAGCATTTTATAGCACTCATAATGCAATGGTATCGTTCTATTTTCATATTAATTACTTTCTCTCTGAAACTTGGTATTGAATAGCATATTCGTATGGTATCTATAGCATCATTATATGATTGGGATTCAAAATTTAACAAAAATCATGGGGTCAAATTGTCTTTGTGATTTTTGAATCACTAATTACTAAATAACAGATTTACTAAAAAAAAAAACTAAAAAAACTGGGCCTTTTGTTATTTTTTGATATTTTTATCTGCAAGCAAAATAAGAAACTCAAAACTTTTCATTGGTGATAATGGTGTAAATTAAGTAAGTTTTGTAACTGAAGAAAAATACAAATTTGTCTAGTCTTGTTTATGAAAGCAGTGTATACGTATAAGTAGCATCTTTAACAGAAGATAAATATCAACCTACCATAATTATGTAGTGTCAATCATTATTGCTTTGTATTAAGATTTATTGATTTACAGTGTATCTTACAAGTTATCAGAGACTCTAACCAAGTGGAAATGTACTTGGCATTGTCACTGAGTTTAGTAGTAACCAGATGGTCAGAGATTACTGCATGCATACAGCCCACACAACTTATCAGTAAAGCAACCCTGTTAGTCGGCCACCTAGCTATATAGGTCACTGATAAAAAGTACACTTCACCTGGTCAGGTAAATGAGTACAACTCACCTGGATAAGTTAATGAGTACACATAACCTGGACAGGTTAATGAGTACAACTCACCTAGACAGGTTAATGAGTACAACTCACCTAGACAGGTTAATGACTTAACCTGGACAGGTTAATGAGTACACCTAACCTGGACAGGTTAATGAGTACACCTAACCTGGACAGGTTAATGAGTACAACTCACCTGGACAGGTTAATGACTTAACCTGGACAGGTTAATGAGTACACCTCACCTGGACAGGTTAATGAGTACACCTAACCTGGACAGGTTAATGAGTACAAATCACCTAGACAGGTTAATGAGTACAACTCACCTAGACAGGTTAATGACTTAACCTGGACAGGTTAATGAATACACCTAACCTGGACAGGTTAATGAGTACAACTCACCTGGACAGGTTAATGACTTAACCTGGACAGGTTAATGAGTACACCTCACCTGGATAGGTTAATGGGTATAACTCACCTGGACAGGTTAATGGGTACAACCCACCTGGACAGGTTAATGAGTATATCTCACCTGGACAGGTTAATGAGTACAACTCACCTGGACGGGTTAATGAGTACACCTCACCTGGACAGGTTAATGAGTACAACTCACCTGGACAGGCTAATGACTTAACCTGGACAGGTTAATGAGTACACCTCACCTGGGCAGGTTAATTAAAACATCTCACCTGGACAGGTTAATGAGTACACCTTACCTGGACAGGTTAATGAGTACACCTCACCTGGACAGGTTAATGAGTACAACTCACCTGGACAGGTTAATGAGTACACCTCACCTGGACAGGTTAATGAGTACACCTCACCTGGACAGGTTAATGACTTAACCTGGACAGGTTAATGAGTACACCTCACCTGGACAGGTTAATGAGTACAACTCACCTAGACATGTTAATGAGTACACCTTACCTGGACAGGTTAATGAGTACAACTAACCTGGACAGGTTAATGAGTACACCTTACCTGGACAGGTTAATGAGTACACCTCACCTGGACAGGTTAATGGGTATAACTAACCTGGACAGGTTAATGAGTACACCTCACCTGGACAGGTTAATGAGTACACCTTACCTGGACAGGTTAATGAGTACACCACGCCTGGACAGGTAAATGAGTACAACTCACTTGGACAGGTTAATGAGTACACCTCACCTGGACAGGTTAATGAGTACAACTCACCTGGACAGGTTAATACCTTAACCTGGACAAGTTAATGAGTACACCTAACCTGGACAGGTTAATGAGTACACCTCACCTGGATAGGTTAATGAGTATAACTCACCTGGACAGGTTAATTAGAACATCTCACCTGGACAGGTTAATGAGTATATCTCACCTGGACAGGTTAATGGTTACAACTCATCTGGACAGGTTAATGAGTATAACTCACCTGGACAGGTTAATGGGTACAACTCACCTAGACAGGTTAATGAGTACACCTCACCTGGATAGGTTAATGGGTATAACTCACCTGGACAGGTTAATTAGAACATCTCACCTGGACAGGTTAATGGGTACAACTCACCTGGACAGGTTAATGGGTACAATTCACCTGGACAGGTTAATGAGTATATCTCACCTGGACAGGTTAATGGGTACAACTCACCTGGACAGGTTAATGGGTACAACCCACCTGGACAGGTTATTGAGTATATCTCACCTGGACAGGTTAATGGGTACAACTCACCTTGACAGGCTCATGAGTATATCTCACCTGGATAGGCTAATGGGAACAACTCACCTGGACAGATTAATGAGTATATCTCACTTGGATAGGTTAATGGGTACACCTCACCTGGACAAGTTAATGAGTACACCTAACCTGGACAGGTTAATGAGTACACCTCACCTGGATAGGTTAATGGGTACAACTCACCTGGACAGGTTAATGAGTACACCTTACCTGGACAGGTTAATGGGTACAACTCACATAGACAGGTTAATGAGTACACCTCACCTGGATAGGTTAATGGGCATAACTCACCTGGACAGGTTAATTAGAACATCTCACCTGGACAGGTTAATGGGTACACCTCACCTGGACAAGTTAATGAGTACACCAACCTGGACAGGTTAATGAGTACACCTCACCTGGATAGGTTAATGGGTACAACTCATCTGGACAGGTTAATGAGTACAACTCACCTGGACAGGTTAATGGGTACAACTCACATAGACAGGTTAATGAGTACACCTCACCTGGATAGGTTAATGGGTATAACTCACCTGGACAGGTTAATTAGAACATCTCACCTGGACAGGTTAATGGGTACAACTCACCTGGACAGGTTAATGGGTACAACTCACCTGGACAGGTTAATGGGCACAACTCACTTGGACAAGTTAATGGGTAAACCTCACCTGGACAGGTTAATAAGTACACCTAACATGGACAGGTTTATGGGTACAACACATATGTCTCTTACAGGGACCAATGTAGGTTTATGGGGAAACTACCCTTTTTCAAAATAGGGGGGAAATTTTGCGAAATATAGGGGAATTTGAATCTTCTTATTTTGGTCCAAAATTATATTCATTTTGACGAAAAAGTACTGTAAAACAATTAGCTTTATTTTTACATTACGTCAAGCAAGATCTTAAGCTCAATAATGAAAAATATGAGTTTATCATAAAATATGCAATAGCTATATGATAAATATGAAGAAATTTGCAAACAAATGTCTTAAAAAAATAATGAAAAATAAGTCACAGGGGAAATTGTGTTACAAAAACGGTCATTTTTTTTAGCTTCAAATGGGGAATTTTTAGGCCTGAGGGGAATTCATTCCTTGAGAGGAAATTTACCCATAAACGGTTACGTAATAAATTAGAGCTAGATTGATCCCTGACTCTAGTATAGGTTAATAAGTTTAATATAACTGTATAGGCTAAAGAAAAGTTTATTTCATTTTGATAATAACGTTAACATACAGCAACTTTGTACTGGTTACTGAGTATAATACATATGTGCTAGATAACAAGCTCACTTGCTCCTGTGACCAGCTTATAATGAGTACAATATATGAAGCTATGCAGGTTAATATGTACACAGTATCTGTATGTTTTTATCTGGTTAGAAATTAATATAACATTTGCTTTTACTGTATAGCCCATTCAGAATGATTGATTTAAGGTTGTGGTCAAGGTCACAGTATCAAAATAAATTCAATGTTATGTTTTTCTTTGACCTAATGAAGCAAAATTAATCAAAGTTAGCAAAGGTGTGACTGATATAAATGGACAGGGGTCAAACTCACAGGTAAAATGTGCATGGCAAAGTTTTACATTTTTTGTTGTTGAATATTTTGATAACTGTATTTAGCAGTTATTTTGGATTATACAAGTATTGTCTGACCATATGTGTCAGGGATATCGGGTCAGAGGTCAAGGTTACTTTGTGAAAAGTCCTGGTCAATTTGGTTCTGGTTTGCATCTCATAGCTACAGCTTACCAACATTTCTTTTCCTCGATGATTGACCAAATCTGTAGTCTTCCAGCTTTACATTTGATACTTAAAGCATTCCACTTTGTGTATTGATGATACTTTATGTTGTGTTTTCAGTCCAATGTTACCAATGTTCCCACTGTAACAAGCGGTATTCAACAGAGAGGTTACTACGGGACCATGTTCGTCACCACGGTAACTGTTTTAATCTATATAAGAAAAAGAAATGTTTTCTCAAATTCAGTTGATTTACATTATCATTGACATCAGTAATCGTTTGTGATTAATGGTAACAACACGTTAATTTAGTTACCTTAAACATTTTCTACATCAAACAACCCTATACTGTAACATTACATCTGTCTTCAGTAAACCAGTACAAGTGTCCCTGCTGCGAGATGACCTGTCCAACCCCCTCTGGACTGAAGTCACACTTACGATACAGACACACCAACGACAAACCCTTTAAGTGTCAACATTGTGAACACAGGTAAGTCAAACGTGATAGAAATATATAGGTCAGACGCTAGGTTAGTCATATATCATAGAAATATATAGGTCAGTCAGGTACCATAGATAGACATATATAGGTCAGGCAAGTATCATAGAAATATATAGGTCAGACCCTAGGTAAGTCAGGTATTGTAGAAATATATAGGTCAGTAGCTATGTAAGTCAGGTATTATAGAAATAAATAGGTCAGTTAGGTGCCATAGAAATATATAGGGGCGTCAGGTATCATATTAATATATAGGTCAGAAGCTAGGTAAATCCGGTATCGTAGAAATATATAGGTCATTAGCTAGGTATGTCAGGTATCATAGAAATACATAGGTCAGAAGCTAGGTAAGTCAGGTATCATAGAAATATATAGGTCAGAAGCTAGGTAAGTCAGATACCATAGAAATATATAGATCAGAAGCTAGGTAAGTCAGGTACCATAGAAATATATAGGTTAGAAACAAAACATTAGAAAAGTCAACACAAGAAATACAGGTCAAATGTCAACACAAGAAATACAGGTCAGTTAGGTCAAAAGTCAACACTAGAAATACAGGTCAGTCAGGTCAAAAGTCAACACTAGAAATACAGGTCAGTCAGGTCAAAAGTCAACACTAGAAATACATGAATTACAGGATAATGGTATAAACCAGAAATTTATCTTGAAGGTTAGCACCAAAAAATAAGGTTAATGGTCACTGCTACAAATTTAAATCTAAAG
>SAYR01058937.1:2652496-2681469 GCA_004382745.1 Argopecten irradians irradians | reverse complement strand
GCTAACAAAAGGAGTCAATGTCAAGGGTCAAAACTAGAATATATGGTTAAAAGCCGAGGCAAGAAGTATCATTAGAAGAAAATATTGCTAGATGCTGTAGTCTTCATCTCTGCATCTTTCAAATTTAGTCTGAACTTAAACAACACTCCCTAGAAGTTCAGGATATTTGTGGTAGGTTTGTACATTACTTACTTTCTATGATTTTATGTGTTTCAGTTGTAAGACTTCTGCAGATTTAAGGAAACACATGGAGAGCCACACGATGGAGGTGCCTTTTCAATGTCACTTCCCAACTGTGACTAACGGTGCTCGTACCTACAGTAGTCTGTCTAACCACTTCAAACGCACACACCAGGTACGTTTACAAGTTCTCATGACTCGCAGACCTTGTTCCTTATATATAAATACATAAATTATGTCTACAGATGTCTAAAGAGCATAAACAAAAAGGTAACTGATATGGCCTATAAGTAACAACTTGTTCAATATGAAATATGTAATGAATTATTTGTTTCTATGTTTAGGAAATGGATGTACAGAAGTATGCCTGCCATGTATGCAAGTCTGTATTTAGCCGAGGGTCAAAGTTGACTGTCCACCTGAAGAAACGGCACAAATTTCGCTGGCCGTCAGGTCACTCTCGTTTCAGGTAAAAAGAGGCTTCAGTTCATTAAGTCAAACTCCAGATCAATACACTAGTATCTGGAGAGCTTTAACAATATATCTGTATATAGATATTGCTGAATTAGGTGCCTACATGTAAGGCACGATGGTCAGAATGTCTGTATACTATGGCCAATATCAAATATACAGGAAACATGTTTTTTCCCCTATTGATGAAGATTTGAAGTTTAGCACTGCAGTGGCTGAGTGCTTAAAAGCTAGATGTTTCAACATATTACCACAAAGCCCTTCCACCTCTGGGTCACAAGTTCAAATCCTATCTGGAGCAGTTGCCAGGTACTGACTGCTGAACAGTGGTTTTTCTCCCAGTACTCCGGCTTTCCCTCACTAATAAATCTGTTAATGGGACATTAAACCAATCAAACTAACTAAAATTAGGGGAAAAATGAAATCACACATGTAATAATATAGACTAATGAATAAAAGCTCATGTTAGCAGATGTTTATTTAATGGTGAAGCATAGTATTCTGTCCCCCCCCCTCCACTCTACTTTGCTTTGGAATGGAAATTGACAACTTATGTAGTTGTTTAAGAACTTTGTTTACAGTATCAGGTAATTTTGGCTCCCAATGTTGAGTTTAGTATCAATACATATTCTACTATGTTGACAGATACAAGTTACATGAGGATGGGTTATATGAGGCTCCAAACTGTTCGCTATGAGAGTATACAGCTGACAGAACAAGAAGAGGGCAGGTCCCAGGACCATAGGTCAGAAGCTAGGTAAGTCAAGTATCATAGAAATATATAGGTCAGAAGCTAGGTAAGTCAGGTATTGTAGAAATATATAGGTCAGTAGCTAGGTAAGTCAGGTATTGTAGAAATATATAGGTCAGAAGCTAGGTAAGTCAGGTACCATAGAAATATATAGGTCAGAAACAAAACATTAGAAAAGTCAACACAAGAAATACAGCTACAAATTTAAGTCTTAAGGCTAAAAAAGGAGTCAATGTCAAGGGTCAAAACTAGAATATATGGTTAAAAGCCGAGGCAAGAAGTATCATTAGAAGAAAATATTGCTAGATGCTGTAGTCTTCATCTCTGCATCTTTCAAATTTAGTCTGAACTTAAACAACACTCCCTAGAAGTTCAGGATATTTGTGGTAGGTTTGTACATTACTTACTTTCTATGATTTTATGTGTTTCAGTTGTAAGACTTCTGCAGATTTAAGGAAACACATGGAGAGCCACACGATGGAGGTGCCTTTTCAATGTCACTTCCCCAACTGTGACTACGGTGCTCGTACCTACAGTAGTCTGTCTAACCACTTCAAACGCACACACCAGGTACGTTTACAAGTTCTCATGACTCGCAGACCTTGTTCCTTTATATATAAATACATAAATTATGTCTACAGATGTCTAAAGAGCATAAACAAAAAGGTAACTGATATGGCCTATAAGTAACAACTTGTTCAATATGAAATATGTAATGAATTAATTTGTTTCTATGTTTAGGAAATGGATGTACAGAAGTATGCCTGCCATGTATGCAAGTCTGTATTTAGCCGAGGGTCAAAGTTGACTGTCCACCTGAAGAAACGGCACAAATTTCGCTGGCCGTCAGGTCACTCTCGGTTCAGGTAAAAAGAGGCTTCAGTTCATTAAGTCAAACTCCAGATCAATACACTAGTATCTGGAGAGCTTTAACAATATATCTGTATATAGATATTGCTGAATTAGGTGCCTACATGTAAGGCACCATGGTCAGAATGTCTGTATACTATGGCCAATATCAAAATCCCATCAGGAAACATGTTTTTTCCCCTATTGATGAAGATTTGAAGTTTAGCACTGCAGTGGCTGAGTGCTTAAAAGCTAGATGTTTCAACATATTACCACAAGCCCTTCCACCTCTGGGTCACAAGTTCAAATCCTATCTGGAGCAGTTGCCAGGTACTGACTGCTGAACAGTGGTTTTTCTCCCAGTACTCCGGCTTTCCCTCACTAATAAATCTGTTAATGGGACATTAAACCAATCAAACTAAACTAAAATTAGGGGAAAAATGAAATCACACATGTAATATGTTAGCAGATGTTTATTTAATGGTGAAGCATAGTATTCTGTCCCCCCCCCTCCACTCTTCTTTGCTTTGGAATGGAAATTGACAACTTATGTAGTTGTTTAAGAACTTTGGTTTACAGTATCAGGTAATTTTGGCTCCCAATGTTGAGTTTAGTATCAATACATATTCTACTATGTTGACAGATACAAGTTACATGAGGATGGGTATATGAGGCTCCAAACTGTTCGCTATGAGAGTATACAGCTGACAGAACAAGAAGAGGGCAGGTCCCCGACACCAGACAAACAACCTCCCGCCTCATCGTCACATGCTGCTGGATCAGCCCAACAAGAGCAAACAGATCCTGTTTCCATAGAAACACAGGATACTGAAACCATTGAGGAAAGTTATGAGGTTACTATGGAAACGGATGCTGGAAATGCTTCACCAACCACAAGGGAAGATGAAAGCTCTGTGAAATTTATTGCACTACCAATCAATGTTAATGATTCAAAATCAAGAGACACTGACTCGCTGTCTGCCACCACCGTAACTGATATCAGAATTATATCTGGTGATTATGCAGTGCTTTCTAACACTGCCGTGTCCTCACCCATCCAGCCTCTGTCTGAAACCATCAACATTCCATCAGAGGGTAGGACACTAGACAAGGTACATGATGTTAAAGTGGTTTATGATAACCAAGGCCAGGAGAACAATAAGGAAATGTCTTATAATCTTGAGATGCTCGGTTACGTCGCCATGCAGGCCACGAACCACGCAGATGAAGGATCACCATCTGAGGGTGAACTACAGTCCAGCCCATCCAAGCCAGGCTGCTATAAGACGCTAAGAAATCAAGATTTGTAAACTACTGGAACCAGGTCTAGGTAGGCTGTATTTGGTTGATGCTAGTCTGATTATTTATATGGGGGACATTTTCACAATGGATTCCCATGGATGATGCTGTGAGATGAAGCAGTACACAAAGTAATACTACCTGTGTAAATGTCTTGTATGAAATCCTCGGATAATGTGTAAACACGTGTATTTCATGTTGCAATCTGGACTTAAGCAGTTAATTTTCAAAGAAGGAACAACTCTTTCTACAAATATTTTTTATCATCATGAGATTAAGAATTAAAAAATTTAAATAGATAACAATTTGCAAGGACATAGTGAAGAGGAGAGAAAGGAATACATGTTATTTCCAAAGAATGGAAGATAAATTTGTTGATTTCCTAAGAATGGAAGATAAATTGGTATGAAGAATGGAAGATAAATTGGTAGATTTCCAAAGAATGGTATATAAACTGGTATGAAGAATGGAAGATTAATTGGTAGATTTCCAAAGAATATAAGATAGACTGGTATGAAGAATGGAAGATTAATTGCAAGTAATTGGTCTCCTTTGTAAGGAAAGTGTGTGTTGCCTTTTATGTGTGTATAATTTAATGTATTTGTTGATGTCTCCATCACCATGCTTACTCTGTATTCATCACCAGAATATTTAGCTATGCCAACAGACATTTTTTTCCTCATTACTGTATGTATAATAAGTCTGTGTTATATAGATGTCAGTAATTTGTATGACTGCTTACCTTGTATCAGATTTTATGAAGGAAGTTTTGAAAGTTTTCAGTTCTGCAAATCTTAGGTGGCAACAATTAAAACATAGTGATGAGTTTCATTAAGTTTCATTCTAGTTTAACACCACTATATTTTGTATCATATAACTTCGAAAAAAATTATCAATAAATATCAGTATTAGCACATTTAAAAATTTGAAATGTATTGGTGAAAAAAAATGTATTGGTGAAAAAGGCATGCTTATTTGCCCTTAATGATTTAAAAATTTACATTTCATGATGTTACAATGGTAACAACACATTTTGAAAACAATAAAAAAAAACATGATGAATTCACTAGGTAATATCAGGATTATACACTAAGAAATATCTTTGTACTAAGGTGTTCATATGTTTCTTATCTATACTATATTATTAAACTGTCCCATTGGGTGTTTGGAGGAGGTCTATTTATTGTTGGGTATTTGATATATCCCAGTTGTTATTCATTACGAGTAAGAATTAAGGAATGTTAAACATTCTCATTGATACAGAGTATTAGGTACTGTATTGTAAGTGAAGGGAGTCTGGTTGAAATTTCTGGACTAAAATCGATATATGGTTTAATTGTGTGTATTTCAATATTTTCTATAAGTATGCAAACTGCCTACCAGACATGAACTATAAACTTTTTACAGCAAATTAAGTTTTGGAATGAAATATTGGCGTTTTGGATGTGAAACAAAAATTTTGAATTTTGCCAAATTTGAATTTCCTAAATTTTGATATATAAATGGAAAATTATTTTGATGGCGAGATGAAAATACTAGTTAACCAACATTATGGCATTACGTAGATCACTTTTGGTGGTATAGGTCTTTGTTTTACTTTTACTTTTCGTGTAACGAATTTAAAAACTGTTGAATAAATATGTTATATTAGTAAAATGTATTGTTATATTCACTATGAAATTTTAATAGGAATCAACCTTTGCCATGCTTTCAAATAATCACGCATTATAAATATTGAACAATTTTTAGCCTTCTACATAGTCACGCTTTTGCAAACTTTAACCAAAAATTGCTATGCTTTCAAATTATTATCATTCTTTTAAACTAGTTCACACCGTGAACACGAAGCAGTCATTTTGTGGCACAAATAGTGAACTAGAAAAGAAACAACCCTCAGGTTCGTGTGATAGTCAAGGAACCTAACAAACACTCAACTGGAAAACAAAACGACCATCAGAACGATTGTCTGTTAGACGAGGAAACGAACAAACACTGAACTGGTACAGAAACGGCCATCAGGTTTGTCTGTTGGGTGAGGAAACGAGTACTGAACTGGAAAAGAAACGACCATCAGGTTGTTCTGTTGGGCACAAGGAAACAAGTACTGAACTGGAAAAGAAACGGCCATCAGGTTCGTTTGTTGGGCAAGGAAAAGAGTAACGAACTGGAAAGAAACGGCCATCAAGTTCTTCTGTTGGGCAAGGAAACAATTACTGAACTGTCAAGAAACGGTCATCTGGTTCTTCTGTAGGACAAGGAAACGAATACTGAACTGGAAAAGAAACGGCCATCAGGTTCTTCTGTAGGCAAGGGAACGAGTACCAAATTGGAAAGAAACGGCCATCAAGTTCTTTAGGGCAAGGAAACGAGTACTGAATTTGAAAGAAACGGCCATCCAGTTCTTCTGTATAACAAGGAAACGAGTACTGAACTGGAAAAGTAACGACCATCAGGTTCTTCTGTAGGCAAGGGAACGAGTACTGAACTGGAATTAAACGGCCATCAGGTTCTTCTTTATGGCAAGGAAACGAGTACTGAACTGGAAAGGAAACGGCCATCAGGTTCGTCTATTTGGCGATAACTGGAAAGAAAAAGTCATCAGGTTCGTTTGTTGGGCAAGGAAACGGATACTGAACTGGAAAAGAAATGACCATCAGATTCTTCTGTAGGCCAAGGAAACGAGTACTAAACTGGAAAATTAAACGGCCATCAGGTTTGTCTGATGGGCAAGGAAACTAGTACTGAACTGGAAAGAAACGGCCATCAGGTTCTTCTGTAGGACAAGGAAACAAGTACTGAACTGGAAAAGAAACGGCCATTAGGTTCTACTGTAGGCAAGGAAACGATTACCGAATTAAAAAACAACGGCCATCAGGTTCTTCTTTAGGGTAAGGAAACTAAGGGTAATGAACTGGAAAGGAAACGGCCATCAGTTTCGTCTGTTGGGCAATGACTGGAAAGAAAAGGCCATCAGGTACGTCTGTTGGGCAAGGAAACGAGTACTGAACTGGAAAGAAACGGCCATCAAGTTCTTCTGTTGGGCAAGGAAACAAGTACTGATATGTCAAGAAACAGTCATCAGGTTCTTCTGTAGGACAAGGAAACGAGTACCGAATTGAAAAAAACAACAGCCATCAGGTTCTTTAGGGTAAGAAAACGAGTACTGAATCGGAATGAAACGGCCATCAGGTTCTTCTGTTGGGCAAGGAAACAATTACTGAACTGTCAAGAAACGGTCATCAGGTTCTTCTATAGGACAAGGAAACGAATGATGAACAGGAAAAGAAACTGCCATCAGGTTCTTCAGTAGGCAAGGAAACGAGTACCGAATTGAAAAACAATGGCCATCAGGTTCTTCTTTAGGGCAAGGAAAGGGGTACTGAATTGAAAAGAAAAAGCCATCAAGTTCTTCTGTATAACAAGGAAACGAGTACTGAACCGGAAAAGAAACGACCATCAGGTTCTTCTGTAGGCAAGGGAACGAGAACTGTACTGGTAAAACGGCCATCAGGTTCTTCTTTAAGGTAAGGACACGAGTACTGAACTGGAAAGGAAACGACCACCAGGTTCGTCTATTTGGCGATAACTGGAAAAGAAACGACCATCAGGTTCGTTTGTTGGACAAGGAAACGGATACTGCACTGGAAAAGAAATGACCATCAGGTTCTTCTGTAGGCCAAGGAAACGAGTACTAAACTGGAAAATAAACGGTCATCAGGTTTGTCTGATGGGCAAGGAAGCGAGTACTGAACTGGAAAGAAACGGCCATCAGGTTCTTCTGTAGGACAGGGAAACGAGTACTGAACTGGAAAAGAAACGGCCATCAGGTTCTACTGTAGCCAAGGAAACGATTACCGAATTGAAAAAAACCAACGGCCATCAGGTTCTTCTTTATGGCAAGGAAACGAGTAATAAACTGGAAAGGAAACGGCCATCAGATTCGTCTGGTGGGCAATGACTGGAAAGAAACGACCATCAGGTACGTCTGTTGGGCAAGGAAACGAGTACTGAACTGGAAAGAAACGGCCATCAGGTTAGCCTGTTGGGCAAGGAAAAGAGTACTGAACTGGAAAAGAAACGACTCTCTGGTTCTTCTGTGAAGAAAATCCACAAACAAACATATTTTCATCCCGAAAAATCCAAATGTGATGCACATTAACACTACGGTAGTTGCGGAAGTTAGTGTTCCGATGTATTTATTCGTGCCCGTGAACCGACTTCACAGTTGGTAAGGTTTTATAGCAAAGAGAAAATGTAAATGTAAATATATTTCAATACT
This sequence comes from Argopecten irradians irradians, assembly GCA_004382745.1. Taxonomy (NCBI): domain Eukaryota; kingdom Metazoa; phylum Mollusca; class Bivalvia; order Pectinida; family Pectinidae; genus Argopecten; species Argopecten irradians. The sequence continues at coordinate 2,673,640 of SAYR01058937.1, read as the reverse complement.
TTAGGTATTGCTACTCATAGCCTGTAATTATATCTTAAGATAATGTCAACATTATTTGAGATGCTCTCTACTTGGAAAAGGCAATTGCCAATCACTTTCAAAGTTCGAGTTATTTGCTACGAGAAGCGTGTCACTATTGTGAAACTTACATAATAATTTGATCCAATGCCTTCGTGTACCACATGAAAGTAGCATTCCAAGCAAAAACTCGGGACAGGAAGTTTTGTAGTCCTAAAATATCCAGTACATTACACACCAAAAGTCCAAGAAAAGTACTTAACACATACAGAAAAACATTTGAAATCTTCAATTTTCCTTCACTTTATATAACAAATTTTATTTACACTGTATGAATAGTGTCCAGCTATTGTCGACATTGTGTTCAGTGTGACGTTTGAGATAATAGCTTATCGTTTGGGTTTTTTTAATTATTTTTTTTTTCATTTTATCTAAGTATGTTGCTTCCTCGAATTATAAACTTATAATACGAAAATCGCTACCGTATCATCAATATCACGAAATTATTAGATACTAATTGCATATATCATGCACTTTTCGATAGTTTTTTTTTCTGGGAACGTACGCTTTATACCATATGGCCACGCTCTAAAAGTACTTTCAATGATAAAAAAAAAATGCAAGCGGTGTGCAAAATAAAATCGACTATTTAGACCTACATTAACATGATGTACTCACCACACACGCTCCAACTGATCTGTAAGCATTACCTTTTTAATGAACTAATTCAAAGTGTTAGTAGCATATTAAGGCCCTTTCAAGTATCTTAAAAAAGACTTTGTTGTGATTTCAGTCGTATAATGCATCATATATCTTATTTTTAATGTATATAATTATTTATATCTTTACAGTTTGAACTGACATTGATTCAAAAATTACACTTTTCAAAAATGTCATTTTCAGTGTGTAGTGATATCCTTCATACAATGTAAATGTACTATATTGCGTGCAAATCAAAAAGTAACTTGATTAAATGTGTTAGTATATATTATAACTAACTATACCTCTTACTGGTAGGATGCTACCGGGTTACTTGAAAAATTTGTAAAGTATACAGAAGTATTTTTCAGGACAAAAGGTTATATGTCAGAAGGACAACAACGTTCATGCATTTATAAAACCAAATCTGGTCAACAAGTAGCTCAACAAATTACATAATGTCAATAATAAATACATGTACATGTATAGTTAGTTTTTACGCATACTAACAATTCATCAAGTTACTTTTGTTCAGCTGCACCACAGCTGCAATGTATTGGCATGCAAACTTTAACATACTTTAAGCTAAAAGCACGTGAAAACTATACTAGTGATGAAAAATGCCAAGGCTGACTGTAGACTGAATTGCCTGCCGTAGCTTTTCTACTCTCCGCTAGGCTTCGCTCCGAAAATACAAATATAAATAGTATTTATGAGCGCCGCCTAGCGGAGAGAATTGGTACTAAAGGCCATGTCCTTCTGAAGAGCGGATTAATTACGGATGAATTTAGTTTATAAATTTTGGCCGTTCGTTGTCATCCGCAACAAAAATGGCTTAAAATAACAAATTTTCAAGTATAAATTACGGATATGTTAATAACATTCTGCGCATTTATTGCGAACAAATGCGGACATTTCACGAGTAAAAGCGAATACGATAACGAACGCTCTCCCGTGAGTTGTACAATCGGTAAGATTATCCAACAGTGCGGATACATAACAAACAATTACGAATATATAACGCATATATTGAGGAAATAGATCGGAAGTATTGCGATTGTTACGGAAATATTACGAATCTATTAATAATGCATTGCGCAGATGTAGCGGAAAGAACTGTTGTATTGCGCATGTAGGGCATCTGAATTACGGAGGTAAAATAAGCGCGCTCGGGCCTTTCGGTATCGCTTTTCACAACAACACGACTGCAACAAAGGTAAGCAAGCTGCACCTTTCATCCTACCTCCTCTAGATACAAAGAAGGTCCAGTCTGTTTCAAATTCAAATCATAGCAGACAACTTTTTCTTTTCTGTCTTTGAAACAATTTAATGACTTGAACAAGTAGATTAATATGTTGTTGGATACCATTGTTACGCTGCATTGGTATTATTGCCGATGACCCATTATTACACCTGTACTTCTCGACGCCTGCAGGTAGGGCGTTAGAATTGTACCTGCTGCCCCTATAGCATGATCGTAAAAGGGGACTAAATTTAGTATCTTATCTTTTCTCTTCTTCCCAACTGACTTGATCTTTCCTAATGCCTCCCTTGGCAACGCCTCGCTTTTGGCCTTGAGTTGAGCGTTCGCCCCTGTGAGGAAGGCTCTGGTTCTGTCCCCTGGCCGAGACACACCAAAGTCTATAAAAGTGGTAGTTTCTGCTCCTGCTTGGCGCTCAGCATACAAGGAGTGGGACGACTGGTCGCCTGTTGTCAGTATAATGTGACCGGGTGGGGTGTGTTGCTTGGTGTCTCGGCTTCATGTTTCAGTGGTGTAGCACTATGAAAAGGGCAACGGTTCCACTATACAAGAAGACACAACATGGATATACTGCAGTCTCCCAAAACACGCACCTCACACAACATACATGCAACACACCGCATATATGGGAGGCCGTCCTTACATGACCATAGCTGGTAATAGGACGTAAATTAATCAAACAAACAAACAAATCGACGGACAGGAAATAATAGACAAATATGTCGATTTTTGCCATATTTATAAGTAGTTTTGGTTTACGCAACACGTTTGTTATACATTCGCAAATTATTCTCAAATCAAATGCAAAACAGACGCAATACAAACGCTGAACTCAATATGCGTTCGCTACAAATTATTTTAATTCGTGATGTCAAATTGATAGGTACGCTATACACTCATATACACACTGTCCCAGTTCGCTATAAAGCCGCAAAACCCAGTCAGTTGCGGATATCAACGAATAGCAGCAGATATACAGCGCGTATAGTAAGCATGTATTGAGTATGTATTGCGTACGAATAGCGTATCTAATGCGAATGATTTCCGCAATCAATATTTTGTGCAGTTCAAAAATCCTGGGAACGGAAAAACATACCATTGCGGATAATTGCGGACGTGTGCGAATGTTGAGCGACAGATACAAGTGCGATTCACGAATATTGCGTATGTTCAGCGAATATCAGCCAATTTTGTGCGCAATTCATTCCAAAATCTTCCTAAACGCCGGTGGAACCGGTCCTTAAGGCAGGTAATCCAGTCTAAGGCTGACTGCAATCGGAACACATCGGCCTCGTTACAAGACGATGAGTTCTGAGTGAGAAATATCCTAATTTTTGTGTCTCCTGCCATGTAATTTAAACCTGTTTAAATGTAGCTAGGTATCACTTTGGTGGCGTCGTCCGAGAAAAGATTTCCGTGCGATAAATTAAGTGTTTATATTATCCGATTTCAATCATATTTGGTGTATTGCGTTATATAAACGAGATCTCGGATGGGTTTGATACTGGTCAAAGTCAATATTTGCAAAATTTACGGGACTTTAAAATCGTCACAACAGATAACTTCTTGATTTCCGTGCCATTACTTAAATATTTTTTATCCGATTTTATACAAATTTTGAATATTGCTTTATATCAATTAGGTCTAAAATGGGTTTGATACTGGTCATAATCTGTCAATATTTGTAAGAGTTACGGGACTTTAAAATCGTCAAAACAGATAACTTCTTGGAATCAACCCTACGTTGCTGTTTTCCGAGATTTTTTCCATGATAATTTGCTGATCAAATATTGTTTTCTAAAGACATATATTACTTTTAATGCCAACGTTTGTGAAGTCATTTGTAGTATAAGTAATGAACAGTGAATCAACTGTTTTGAATTACTGAGGATTAGGAATAATTGAAAAGTATACAAAAATGCATGAATTCGCAGGCCCAATTATAAAGATATAGGTTTCTACCCCATCGGACAGAAATAATTGCACTTCTAAACTGGATTGCCTGCCGTAGTTAATTCCAACAACTGTTTTTTGGAATGACTTCCCTCTAATCTGCTATACAAATGGTAAATATCAAACAATATTAATTATGGATTGGTGGGAAACAACTTTACATACCATTAGTTGTGTATTGGATGCTGAAACGTCAAATTGTCTTTTGAAGCAGACGCTCAGGGTTTTTTTTCCGCACACTCGCCATGACGTCAGCATATAGTTTGGAACTTCACATTACGCGAGTAGATATCTAGTCGTTGAATTTAAATTTTAACGTTCTTAAACTATATCAGATACCTTTTCAATGCTGAATGCTGTCTAAACAATATAGAAATTTCCGCCGTGAATCTCTTCCTTGGGTAGAGATTTCCCTGCCCTACCCTCATGGTAGGGAAAGGTCCGATGAATCCCCGATACTCAATGGTTTACTCTCGTTGTCGTAACATCTACCTCTGGATTATGTCATTACAGAACTGACTAATAAGACCTGCAGAGACTTCCTTAATGATTTACAGAGAGCGATGCTCATTTTCAAAGCCGTACAATGTACCGCTATTATGGTGTTTTGATGTACATCAAACTACCTGCTCATTTTTTGTCACACACAGCGGTTTCATGTTTAATAGGACATACTCTAGGTTATGATATAACGACAGTGATGATAAACCATGGAGTATGGAGGATGAGATGTTTGATAAGATTATACATATACCAATAACATCAATTTTATTAAGATATACATTGCTATATCCTTTTTCAGATATCTCATAATTTCTTTATAATATAATGTAATAAGATATTTCCTTTTGTTGTATTTGGCTGTGTCTTTTTCGTTAAAAGTGACATAGGAAAGAGGATATTAAACATAAAAGTCGCCTACATATGTATATACATGTATTCTTATAACTAATAACGCATATACTACCTTAGTCAAACCATGTCATATCAGCCCTGAATCAATCTAAAATGGGAGTTGTAGGTTTACTCATTTTGATCAAATTTGGTTTTATAAAATCCTATGGTATTGATACCCAAACATATATGTACATTAACGATATAGAAACAATAGACCAAAATATCATTATATCAAATTCAAATATCAAACTATAAAGGCTTATATGCCTTTTCTTTATATGTATATCTTTCAAATATACTGTACATTATATTAGATATCTTGAAGGTTAAACTATATTTCAAACGGATTCGATTCTTATCTTTGCGCCAAATCAACGATGGTTCCTTTCAAATAAACAACGTGCATCTTTAGTTGACATCAGAGATGAGGACAGATTCTGATTAAAATAATCCGTTCACGGTTTTGTTACTGCCAAACTTCATCAAAGACCAGGGTCAAGTCTAGCTGACGTTTGGCGTTAGTCAATCTGTACATCGCCTTTGGAATACTAGAGAAAGTTCATTTCTTCAGCATTATACAAGTCTATCATAACAATGACGATATACTGTCGAGGTAGTCAAAGACACGAAAGTAAAGATTTTATTTGGCTTGGACCATCCGTTTGCAACAACGAATGACTCAAATGATTTATTGATATAATCTTTGCTACATGTTTTGCTGAATAATTTGCCGGTACATTCAAACTGAAACTATTTTCGTACAGTAAACCAAATTTCTTTCGCAAAAAAATAATTGAAAAAACAGTTCCGCAAATTGATATCTACATCATATATAATAATCGAAATTTCCATTCTGTTTTTAAATCTACGTCTGTTAATCTTCGCGTTTGAAATGAACATCGCGAAATTATATAGCCATGGAAGTTTACAATAATTGTACATGTACTTTTATAGCCCGCTGCTCATTGACAATTATTCATGGCATTATGGGTATTTCGATCATGACCTTGATAACGATAAGCTATATGAATATCAAATTTGAAACAGATTCTAAAAATATACATTACTATAATGACACATTACGTGAACCATATACATGTACGTTAGCATTGATAGGTTTCCGATAGGTAAAAATAATTAAAATAACACGTTAAACACCGCATTTATCTTTGTTAATGAAAAATAAATTTGTCTAATGGAGAATCCCGATAAGCGATTCATTATATCAACGGTTCCACATGGGATTTTATTTCCAGGTTTTCGTTCCACTGGACTGCTCCTATGTTGACTTATTAACTCTTCCCTTATCCAGTCGAAAAGGTCCATTTTGATCAGAATACCTCGAAAGTACCATGAAAATATATTTGTGTGCTCAACAATAGCAGAAACATATCGTATCGAGACGTCAGTGTATCGTTACACCTCTATTTAAAAGGCGAAAATACGCTGAGTGAAATAAATGTAGAACGTTTCGCTTTGTGCATGTCATATCAGGATGAGTCACGACTTTAGTACAATTAGAATGTACGCAAGTGAGGTATTGCAGGCAAGAGGGTATGTAGTTAGACATATTTTATACGCTAAATCACCACATTGTGATGTGTAGTGTTTCCATATTATTTTTCCTACATCTTATTTATTTTTACATATGATAATGGCATCAATTGTTTATGAAATAGTTCATGTTTTTAAGTTTTTGGTATAAGTTTTTGAATGGATACGATGACGAAAATATTATTCAATCCTCATAACTCCGTTTATTTAAGATTGTGGCTAGTTTTTTTCCAGGTGATCAGTTGAACGTAGACAGCACAATGGAAGAATTTCCGAGAATTCCGAGCTCAATTACCTGTCTCAAACTGACCGGAAGTCATTATGATGTTGGCTACGAGCTGGTATGTATGCTACAACAATTACTTGTTATTATTTATAATTTAAAAAATATATATATGTTGAAAATGATGCATCGGTTAAAATATTTTGTTCTTGCTGACCTGGTAGTTCGAAACATTCCATTGTTCACTTTTCAAAGAAAAATGAAACCGGCAAAGAGATTCTTTTCTTTTCTTTTTTTTTTTTTTTTAATTAAGAGTTAGAGTATATTGCAATATAAGACTGTGATCGATTTGCGGAAATGAATACGTAACAGCATTGTTCGTTACCACGATTGTCTAATTGAACGCAATTGACGTTTGGTCTCCACTGTGTTGTGCAATCAAAATCATATCCGTAACACTAAAAACTGCAGCATGTAAACACAAGTTAAATTTACGTCCGAGTGATGAAAAAATTACTTTAGCACTACCAGAGTTTTACTCTATTCTGTGTTTTATTTTATTCAGAGGAATTTAATCCTAACACACAAGGAACAAACATGATTTTGAAATGTAATAAAAATCAAGGTGAGCTAATACGAGTTCTTCTCTGAAACAAAGCATGGAGTAACTGCACAAATCATCAGTTGTAGATACGTAACAGCCTAAATACATTACATGATCGTTGACAGTTCGTTTGCAAATACAGAATAATAATCACAAACACCCACAAATGAAAAAAAAACAAGCTTTCAATTTCTTAATTTTCCATTGTTCCGTGCCTACGAGTTAAACAAAGGTCAGATAGGACAGTAAAATAACTACATCAAGCTTAAAGTCAAATTCATTATGTTCACCTAGATACATCTTAAAACGACATCTCGTGACAGCATGCATATGCATATAGATATGTTGTGTGCACTTTGGGAAAACTGACTACCAACAAGAAAATAATTATGACAGTTCCTGCAAATTGATTTGTCGTCGTTAAGAAAATTGAAGTAGTACTATGATTGGTCAATTAACAAAGACATCAGAGCGTGATCTTATGTGAGAGGTTGCCCGATCCTCTACGAAACGCAGTTAAAATAAGGATTTAAATTTAAGATAAAATTAAGGTTATGAAAAAAGCCCGGCTAAAATGATCTAGGGTCTTTTTAATTTTCTTGGTTGTCCATCTTTACGTTTCATCACAGTTAACCCGCTGTTTGAAAGATTAATGTACAGTAAAAGAGTTTTTAAAAGGGACAATTTTGACACGTTTGGGACATCTGGACTTCAACTCATAAATCGTAGACAATAACCGACTAACTTTCCGTCGATTTCGACTTGGTCTAGACGGTGCACATACTTAGGGTTTAGTTGATGTTGTCACTTACACTTTTTCTAGTTTTTAAAATTCTTTCTTCTTATTATACATTTCTATAAAACTGCTGCATCACTGTATCGTGTGCATTGATCGGATCACTGCCTAAGATGGAATGTGGCGATATATACCAAATCTATGAATAAAATATCAACACTTTGTTCAATTTATGTGAAAAGAAACAGCCACTGTTTACCTGTGTATATGTCCATAAGGACTTCGTTGTATCTTTTGAATAATCCTTGTCAGGATGGCTTCATATCTAATATTGTATACATTGTAGTTTATTTCTGACGGTAGTTAGCAACGTCATTTTTATTGTATGACTAAGTTTACAAAAAGATATGTTTTCACCTTTTCATAATATTAACATATGCATCGTTGTTCTAATGCTGTTAGATCTGGCCGCCACTGAGACGCGCATTGTTACGTGTTAATAACCACATATAAAACAGAACTTGTTTATACTAATGGGGCGGCTTCATTTCACATAAATCACACAAAATGTTAAGATTTTAATAATAGATATCGTATATTTTAATATCCCATCATAGGCAGTGATCCGTTCGATGCACACATATGTTTCACACGACGGGCTGTGATCCAACCAGTTGATTTTGTTTCATCAAATCAGTTAAAATGTAATTTGAACAACAATTTTGGGTCACCTGATCATAGGTCATGGTGACCTATTGCGATTGTCGTTTGTACGGCGTCGTCCGTCGTGCGTCGTCCGTCGTCCGTTAACATTTTCTTGTAGACGCGATAACTTGAGTAAATAAAAACCGCGCTTAATGAAACTTTGTGTGCAGACTAACATAGGAACGCCTTCGGAGGATTTCGAAAATTTCATTAATTTACGAAGTTATGGCCCTTTGCACAAATAATTACTATTAGTCCCTGTGAACGCGGTAACTTGAGTAAGTATCAACCAAGCTTAATGCAACTTTTTATGTAGACTAACACTGATAAGATCTCGGACGACTTTGAAAATCAGCTTGATTCGACGGTAATTTATGGATTTATTGCCCTTTACACTAAAATATTATTGGACCTTGTGAACTTGAAAAAAATATTCACCGAGCTTAATGAAACTTTGTATGTAGACTGACATTGGAAAGATCTCGAGTTTGAAAAATAGCTTGATTTAATTGTATCTTACGGAGCTATTGTCCTTTGCAATTATAAGTATTGAATCTTGTGAACATGATAACTTGAGTAAATATGATCCGAGCTTATGAAACTTTGCATATAGACTATATAGCTAGCATTGGAAATATCTTAACAGGTCTGAAAATAAGCTTGATTCCACTCTAAGATAACTTGTTTACGGAGTTATTGTGTTGTGGACACGGTAACGTGAGTAAATATGCACCAAGCTTAATGAAACTTTGTGTGTAGACCTATTTGATGTATGTTCCTATTTCGTGAACAAAAGACATCAGTTGGATAGTAAATTACATAACTAATTTGTATTAAATATCGGGTGACTGTTAGGGCCCATGGGCCTCTTGTTTTAAACTTAAAGACCTTTTTAAGTGATAACATCAACTAAACTACAGGTATGTGCACTATCTATACCCAGCAGGTAGCAAAATCGATGGAAAGTTCATTGGTCATTGTCTGCAGTATATGCGTCGAAATCTAGATGTTTGTTCGTCCATGTGTGCAAATTGTAAAAATCGTATCGTGTCTGCCTTTCCATCCATCTGTCCGTCAAGTGTCATTTGTTCGTGTGTTTGTTTGTTTGTCTGCCTGAGTTAATAAAATCATATCTAAAAGTATGTTCGTGTCATATGCAGTCTGTCCTGAATGTAAGGACGTGTGCGCAGACAGAATAATAGACGGATGGAAGGAAGGACACGTTGAATTCCGTGTACAACTAGATACATTGTGTATAATTTTATTCGTAAGTTTGTTCTTTCTTTTTTATTAGTTTGCCCTTTTCGTTCGGTTGTTATTGATTTCCTTTTTTACTGGCGTGCTTTTTTCCGTACTTTCAACCGTTCGTTCGGTTATTACATATACTTCGATTTGATGCGGAGAGAAAACGTCTCAAAGTGATCGTCTGGTCTATAACATGATTATTTTGGTGGATGGAAATCCCGTGTTTTGATCGCGATCAAATCTAGTTCTTACATTGTATTTGTTTTGTGGTAAATTATCATTCTAGGGGAAATGCATGAAAAAAGAAATCTGCGAATATCTGAAGGACATGGAGGAACATTTCAACATTCTAAAACAATACACAAATTCTATCGAGGGCAAGCAAACCTACCAAACATTCCTCAACGCTGTGACGTCACACTATCCACTTTATCGGAGGGAGTTAGAAGGAACCGCTGACGGCGCTGGTGTAGACTTTGAAAAGGTTCAAAAACATTTATTTGCCATGATTCTAAATTGTACGGTCAACAAGATGGCCGCCAGGCAGCCATCTTAGACTTTGACAATTGAAGTTTGTTACCGCTATTTCTCAAAAAGTACTGAAAGGATATGTCTCAAATTTCCTGTGCAGGTTCCCCTTGGGGAGTTGTTGTGCATATTACATAATCGGACGGATCGGTGAACAAGATGGCCGACAGGACGCCATATTGGATTTTGTCAATTGAAGTTTTGTTACCACTATTTCTCAGAAAGTACATAATGGATTTGTCTCAAATCTCATGTGCAGGTTCCCCTAGGTCCCTAGTTTAGGGACCGCGGTGGCCGAGTGGTTAAGATGTCTCGACTTATTACCACAAGCCCTCCACCTTTTGGTTGCGAGTTCGAATCCCATGTGGGGTAGTTGCCAGATACTGACCGCTGGCCGGTGGTTTTTCTCCGGGTACTCCGGCTTTCCTCCACCAACAAACCTGGCACGTCCTTGCATGACCTTGGCTGCTAATAGTACGTTAAACCATTAAAACCAAACCCTAGTTGTGCATTTTGTATTTTCAGACCGATCGGTGAACAAGATGGCCGACAGGCTGTCATCTTTGATTTTTATTATTGTTACCGCTATTTCTTAGAAAGAACTGAAGCGATCTGTCTTAAATTTGATATTTATGTCCCTCTAGGAACTTGGTAGTGCATATTGCATTTTTGGACCAATCGATGAACACGATGGTCGACAGGTAGTCATCTTGGATTTTGATAATTGAAGTTTGTCACTGCGATATATCTCATAAAGTAATGAAAGTATCTTTCTCAAATTTTATATGTACTTTGTAGTAAACGTTTGAAAAGCAGAGAAAATATCCATCTTTCCATTGTCAGACGTAGATCATTCTTTGATGGGGGCCAAGATCCATCGGGGATCTCTTGTTGTTTTAATTAGACATACATGTCTCCACGATTGAACATCAGTTATTGTTAAAATGATGAATATCATGTATGCTCTGTCGGCGATGGAGCATCTTTACATCGGGCAATTATAAAAATGAAAAATAATATTATATCAATATAATATCCATCAGAAATGTGCTTCCATTACAGCAATCAAGAAACTTTAATTTAAAAAAAGAAGAAATTTACATTTTGGGATATTTAAATCAGACAATCATATAATCCAAATATATTACTTCATTTCTAGCTCTTTCTCTTCAACTTGGAGCCAGAATTAACTGCCTTATATGGCAACAATTCTACTGTGGAAGCAGCGTCCTCAACTGTCGGGAGTCACATTTATCCCCAATCAAATGGCTGTACAGATATTTATGTCAGGGACTCGGAGACAGATACGGTAAGTTAGGACACGGAGACAGATACGGTAAGTTAGGACACGGAGACAGATACGTTAAGTAAGGAACCGGGGACAGATATAGTAGATGAGGACTCGGAGACAGATACGGTAAGCTAGGATACGGTAAGTCAGGGCCTGTAGACATATACGGTAAGTTAGGTCCCGGAGACAGGTACGGTAAGCTAGGACTCGCATACAGATACGGTTAGTTAGGACCCGGAGACAGATACGGTAAGTTAGGACCCGGAGACAGATACGGTAAGTAAGGACCCGGAGACAGATACGGTAAGTTAGGACACGGAGACAGATACGGTAAGTAAGGAACCGGGGACAGATATAGTAGATGAGGACCCGGAGACAGATACGGTAAGTTTGGACCCCGAGACAGAAACGGTAAGTTAGGACCTGGAGATAGATGCGGTAAGATAGAACCCAGAGACAGATACAGTAAGTTAGGTCCCGGAGACAGATATGGTAAATTAGAACCCGGAGACAGATACGCTAAGTTAGGACCCGGGGATAGATACGGTAAGTTAGGACCCAAAGACAGATACGGTAAGTTAGGACCCGGAGACAGATATAGTAAGTTAGGACTCGGAGACAGATACGGTAAGCTAGGATACGGTAAGTCAGGACCTGGAGACATATACGGTAAGTTAGGTCCCGGAGACAGGTACGGTAAGCTAGGACTTGCATACAGATACGGTTAGTTAGGACCCGAAGACAGATACGGTTAGTTAGGACCCGGAGACAGATACGGTAAGTTAGGACCCGGAGACAGATACGGTAAGTTAGGACCCGAAGAAAAATACGGTAAGTTAGGACTCGGAGACAGATACGGAAAGGGTAAGTTAAGACCCGGAGACAGATATGGTAAGTTAGGACCCGGAGACAGATACGGTAAATTGAAACCAGGAGACAGATACGGTAAGTGAGGACCCGGAGACAGATACGGTAAGTCAGGACCGGAGACATATACGGTAAGTTAGGTCCCGGAGACAGGTACGGTAAGCTAGGATTCGCATACAGATACGGTTAGTTAGGACCCGATGACAGATACGGTTAGTTAGGACCCGGAGACAGATACGGTTAGTCAGGACCCGGAGACAGATACGGTAAGTTAGAACCCGGAGACAGATACGGTAAGTCAGGACCCGGACACAGATACGGTAAGTTAGGACCAGGACACAGATACAGTAAGTTAGGAACCGGACACACATACGGTAAGTTAATGGTTTCAGTATTTTAGTGCATTAGTATACCAGACACATATGAGATATGACTTCACTATGTTGTATTTCAGGTTTTTTCACTCATATCATACTCACAGTGACATCTGGGTAAAAAGCCAGACACCTACTATTGGATTATATATAAATCTTTGTTCGAGCTAACTGCCTGCTTTTAGTATTAACGGAACTATTGAGATTTCAGCTGTTATAATCGAGTCTCTGTGGTTCTTGAAGGTTTCATATTTCAACAGTCTTGGTCCACACCGAACATACCGAGAAAACTGCCACAGCCTCTCTTGTTTTTTGGGGTTTTTTTTCATAAATTTCAATATTTCTAACTACCATGTGGCCTAAAAGTATTATACATCGTTATACTGGTTTTGGTTATCAATTGTTTTCTAATCTTTTTACAGAAGATGTTAGAGTCGCTATACATTCACTCTAGTAATCAATTTTTGGTTATTTTTATTCATTTTTCTATCTCTGGAGGATGCGATCTCAAAACTAATAAAACAATTGAGACCCAGTTAATTGTACTTTCTAGAAGGTAAATTTACCAGGACTCAACGCTTGCGCGCTAAGCTTACCAAAAATATTTTTAAAGAAAAATAATGATATAAAACTCTTAGAATTTGGGGCAAAATTGTCGTATTTATGATTTATTCAATGTCTAATTATTTCGGTCTAAACTCGTCGACTAAATTGGTATGCAGTTTGTACTCGGACATTCTGAGGATGGCATTCCAGAGATGGACAATGCTTGTGTATGGTTAGATGTGGACATTACCGACACACGGAGAGGCGAGACAGTCAAGGAAAGGTTCATGTCGTTTACTAGAGCTGGTAATTATCCACATAGGCAAACATTATTGTTTTTGTAAAGTAATTATTATATGCTTTCTATTGAGGATATACTGACAGGGAAAGGGTGGATGGGGTTTGGTGGGTTGCGGTTAAAGAACTGGACTTATATTTTATTAAATGTATATATATGTGTCTTAACTGGGCGAAACAAATGACATGACATTTTTTTCCATTGTCTGATCGTATGTACTCATTTCACTGCATTATAGATGCTAATTGAATAATTTTTGTCAGTTCTGCCAAAATCTTTTTCAGCTCTTATTCGTTAAATCAAAACCTATTCTACGTATTATAAGGATTTTTAATTTTCAAAAGTGATGGTAACTTTTGATGGTGAATAGCATATTAAGAACTCTTCTTGATTCATGAGTATGAAAAATACGACACATATAACTTTAAGAAGCATGACATCATACATGTATATAGTATTCCATCCCCATTACTCCAGGGGTTACTATCACTGATGGCATATGCATCCATGGACTATCTCATAGTAAAACTAGAAACGGTTCAGGAGAACTATATTGACAAATCACAGGCCTGAATGAGACTTTCTTTGAAGATCACAGAGAGAGCGACGCTCAACTTCAAAGCCACACAGTCAACCACAGTGTACCGTTATTCGATTCTGTTGATGTACATCAAATAACTAAACTATAACTACCTTCAGTTTTACTATGACATATTCCAGGGGTGGACATAACAACAGCAATAGTAACCACTGGTGGAGTTTCGAGGGTGATTATTTTCATATATTGCATTTATGGGATAATGAAAATGCATTTCTAATGTTAAAGATGCTCCACCGCCGACAGACAAAGCATAAATGATATTCATTAGTTGAACAATAATTGGTGTTTGATCATGTATATATATATGTCTAATTAACACAAAAAATCATATAAAATGCTTTATTTCGCCTTTGATGCATGCGCAATCAGTACTCCCTTCCATATAGGATATAGTGACACGGATTTTTTTCGGGATGTAATTAATTATTTTTCATATCTTTAACTTGAAGTAAAATTAGAAGCTCAAACTTTTCAATGGTGGTAATGGTGTAAGTAAGTAACTTTTGTAACTGAAGAAAAATATTTAATCGTCTGTTCCTGTTTTTAATAGTAACAAAATACCATTTGTCAGCGGTGGAGCATCTTAAAGTATAGTATATATTGAATTATTACCAAGTGAAAGATTTAATCGTGATGAAAAGCATTATCTTTGCGTTATGTTTTAAAGTCTGAACGTATATAACCCCTGGTGATAATCTGTGGACCGTTATATCATTAACAGTTCCTTTGTAGGGTCAATGCCAGGTAATATGTTTAACATCATGGCGAATGATCTGATGAACGGGGCCAATAATGTCTACCAAAAGTCGATCAATCCGGCAGGCATACGTGAGTTGGACAGTTCAGCACGTCAGTTCGTTTGAATATAGCCTTGATGATCATTGAAAGAACCAACCGCTTGTATATAACCCAACTAAGCACAGCTAAATCGCATAGATATACTGTAATAGAAAATGAATAAATCTTGATTAACCTACACATCTAGATATGATCTTAACATAAATGAGTGTTTATTTTATATCATTTTATGAAAGGGGTCAAAGAATCTTTTACTTTTGTGAAAGCTGACAAAATTTAAATTTAGAGTCGAGTATCATACAATGGAAAGGACACTGATATAAGATAATTGTATCACATTATTACATGTAACATTCCCTAGATTTTTTAATAATTTTAACGTCAAAATTTTGTGCTGCAAACATCCAGCGGTGTCGACCATGTTGTGATAAATCTGTCGGTAGAGGAAACAAGAATTCCTTTATGGTCCTTTGAGCATGTAACATATCACATTGACCTTGGTAAAGCTATCAAAAGAGTGACACCCTTATATCCATACGGCCCAATAGTCCGAAGGCCCGTTAGTCCGAAGGCCCAATAGTCCGAAGGCCCGTTTGTCCGAAGGCCCAATAGTCCGAAGGCCCGTTAGTCCGAAAATTAGTAAATATTACAAGTTATAGAGTTGTTATAATTAACGTATTTTGACGAAAACTTTTTTTTGGCACTGCTGATCTGACAATTTCTATGGATAGCAATTTGTCAATTCTTCATGGAGCAATGCCAGGTCAAAATTACATCAAAATTAAAAAAAAAATATATTTTTTTTATAAAAACTAGATTTGATCGCGATCAAAACATGGGATTTCCATCCAGCAAATAATCATGTTATCGATCAGACGATCGCTATAATATTTTTCTCTTCGTATAAAATCGAACTATCTGTAATGAGCGAACAAACGGTCGAAAGAACGAACAAACGCAAGCCCGAAAGAAGAAAGAAAACAATAACTATCGAACGAAAAATGAGCAAAGGAACAAAAAACAAAAAACAAAAAACAAAAAAGAAGAAAAAAAAGAACGAATATTATGATTATATACACAATGTATCTGGTTGAACACGGGTATCAACGTGTCCTTCCTTCCACCCGTCTTTTAATCGGACTGTGCAACGTCCGGTTACAGCAGGACACACTGCATGATTCAGTAAAATCTCAAGTAGTCGAAGATGAAGGGACTATGTTACAAAGTTCTACTCATCTGGACTTCG
Organism: Argopecten irradians irradians; assembly: GCA_004382745.1. Classification (NCBI taxonomy): domain Eukaryota; kingdom Metazoa; phylum Mollusca; class Bivalvia; order Pectinida; family Pectinidae; genus Argopecten; species Argopecten irradians. Next base: position 2,657,196 of record SAYR01058937.1, on the reverse strand, counting down.
AAGCATAAACTTTCTAGACAGTGCACACACTTGTGGTTTAGTTGATGTTATCACTTCCAAGGTTTTGAAGTTTTGAAGTTTGGTTTTCAAATTACATTTTAATGGAACCGATGCAATAAAATCAACTGAATGGATCGCTGCCTGTCGTGTGAAACATACATGTGTATTGAACGGATCAATGCCTGTGATGGGATATTAAAGTATATCTATAAATGAAATCTCAATTTTTTGTGTGATTTATGTGAAATGAAGCCGTCACTTAAAACAAATTTTGTTTTTATGTAGTTATGAACACGCAACACTGCGCGTCTTAGTACGCTTTTAGAATGTTTTTTGCTTAATATATTGTCAGATCGCGATACCTCTTAAAAACGTGAAATCGTAGGAAAGATTTGGCCTACGCTACGTCGGCGGCAAATTTCTAATACATCGTCCATACAATGCCGGAAAAACGTATATATACCTATTCATCGGGATCATATGTACCCCGCTGCCCCCACATTATATCTCATTTATGAAATAAACAACTCTGCACAATGAAATACTTCTGGACCCTTCTATTTCACACATTTTTAATGGCCGACGAATACATATTTAGTTGAGTAAACGGTAGCAAACCACCATAGCTTCCGTTGTTCACGTGTAGTTGAGAGGTAAACAAAATGCTAGCCACGTGTATGCTACATGTCTATGCAACGTGGATATCGCGAATGTGATGCAGTACCAGCGATGTTCGTGTTCAATTTGAATATATTTGACAAAATGTCGTGTATGTTGACAATGATTCCACTATAACAACTTTAGGTTGCTGGCATTTTGTTTACCTCTCAATAGACAGACTATTAATCTGTCTGCCGGTATGAAATGGCAGGACACACACTGCGTACAGCACGCGCATACTTTGAGATACATGTCATTAGATCATACATACAGACTAACACACGATTCACGAACAAACGAATGATGAATGTACAGGCAGACTGGGCCTTCGGACTATTGGGGCCTTCGGACTAACGGCGCCTTCGGACTATTGGGCCGTAGGATATAAGGGTGTCCACTCTTGTGATAGCTTTACCAAGGTCAATGTGATATATTACATGCTCAAATGACCATAAAGGAATTTTAGTTTCCTCTACCGACAGATTTATCACAACATGGTCGACACCGCTGGATTTTTGCAGCAACAAAATTTTGACGTTAAAATTATTAAAAAATCTAGGGAATGTTACATGTAATAATGTGATACAATTATCTTATATCAGTGTCCTTTCCCATTGTATGATACTCGACTCTAATTTAAATTTTTGTCAGCTTTCACAAAAGTAAAAGATTCTTTGACCCCTTTCATAAAATGATATAAATAAACACTCATTTATGTTAAGATCATATCTAGATGTGTAGGTTAATAAAGATTTATTCATTTTCTTATTTACAGTATATCTATGCGATTTAGCTGGGCTTAGGGTCGTGACTTGTCTGTGTATGCCTTTCGTATCTTACTTATCTTTCCGACTTATCGCCGTTCGACTTTGATGTCTGTTTGTTTAGGGACTCGACTGTGGTAGGAAGTCCTATTATGTTGTTTGTTAAAATCCTATCCAACAGTGTATCAATCAAAAAATTGTAATTCTGGGCATCCTATATTTATAAAAATATATAAAACGGCTTAATGGATCGAAAATATTTTATAGTTTCATTCTTCATATACATGATTTCGTTGTCTGGCCTAAAATGTGCTTCCAATCCGATATCACCTAGGTTCCAATGCAATCATAATTTTTTATCTATCCGGTCTTTGTCCTTCACTACATTGTAAGATGATTCAGTGTTAATTTTGTTGCTAAATAATTTTCATTGATGTCTATATGTAATCATTCAGTGACCACTACTACTTACTGAACCAACACTACCACTGAACAACCACTACTCGAGCAACTCACTACTACTGACGTGCAAACACTACTACGACGCAATCACAACAAACTGAAACCAACACGACAACTGAACCAATCCAATATAACTACTGAAACCTAACCCTACTACTGAGCCAACCACTACTAACTGAGCAACCACACTACTATAGCAATCACTACTACTGACTAACCACTACTACTGAACCAACCACTATCTACACTACTACTGACCAACCACTACTACTGAATCTAACCAGTAACTACTGTGACCAAACCACTACCTCTGAACAACACCACTACACTGAACCAACACTACTCTCTGCGGAACACCCAACTTCTACCGAAGCAGGTAACAATTCAAAACTTAGTGTTCTTTGTTATTTTCTTCTATCAGATTTGTTTGAAGTAGGCATGCTGAATTGTTTCAAATTGCAAATTCGTTTTTCAATTTGACTTCGCAATATGTATAAAAGGAGTATTTGTTTTTTGTTGATATGAATGATATCTTCGTTTATTCGGATTGATGACTTTTAGGACATTAATATCCATTTTCATGTTTTTTATTATAAAAATATTTTACCAATGGAAAACTCCATAATAATATTATGAAAATAGGTATAATCAAATTCCTTGTGTTTTTATCACTTGGATCGGAGTCAGTTCTGGCCCTAACTCTTACGCTAGGTGTCCGTCAGTCGTGTAATCGCATACTAAACATAATCTCTCAGTGGATTTTCACTAAATTTTGTCGAATGAATACCTTCGCGGAACGAAAATCATGTCATTTCAAATAATAGTCACGAACGCCTGGGTTCGGGGTGGGTTGGTACATTTTCTCAAGAAAACAAAATTTCGGCCAAACGAATGAAAATATTTTTTTCGTGTTTGGGTTTGCATGAAAGTTGAGTGACGTAGGGCCTGTTTTTTTTAACTATATGTAACATTTCCTCCCCGGAACTAAAAACGTTTATTAAAACCTATTTTTATCTATATCAACAAACCAAAGAATTTTGTTGTTAAAATACGTTGTAAAGAAAGTAAGTTTCCAAAAATTTCGGTGCACATGTTTTTGTTTAGGGACTCGCCTGTGTAGGAAGTCCTATTATGTCTGTTTTTGTTTAGGGACTCGACTGTGTAGAAGTCCTATTATGTCTGTTGTTTAGGGACTACGACTGTGTACGGAAGTCCTGTTATGTCTGTTTGTTTTAGGGACTCGGACTGTGTAGGAAGTCCTATTATGTCTGTTTTTGGTTTGTGGACTCGACTGTGTAGGAAGTCCCTGTTTATGTCTGTTTGTTTAGAGACTTCGAATTTGAAGGAAGTCCTATATGTCTGTTTGTTTACGGGACTCGACTGTGTAGGAAGTCTAATTAATGGTTTGTTTGTTTAATCCGAATTCCACATTGTATACCAAAATTGTAATTTCTGGGCATCCTATATATATATATACGGCTTAATGGAAGTAATTATTTTAATAGTTTAATCTTCACTATATTTATTCTTGTCTGGTCTTAAAATGTACTTTCGCAGTTACGATATCACCTAGGTCCCAAGGCTTTTATTTTCATTATCGGTCTTGTCCTTATCATCATTTAAATGATTCAGTGTTAATTTGTGCTAAATATTTTTATTGAATGTCATAGTAATCAGTGAACCACCTATACTGAACCAACCCACTACTACTGAACCAACCACTACCACTGAGGCCAACCACTACACCCAAATCAATTGAAAAGAAAAAAAAAAACAACGCACTACTCCTGAGCAACCACTACTACCTGACGCACCAACTACTATACTGCACGCAATCACAACAATCTTACTCGAACAACCACTACTACTGAAACAACCACTACCGACTGAACCAACCAGCTACTACTGAGGCAACCACTACTACTGAACGCAACCACTACTACTGACGCAATCAGCAAAACTACTGACCAACCACTACTACTGAAACACCACTACCACTGATCCAAACCCCTCTTACAGAAACCAACCACTACTACGGAATCAACCACTATTTCCTGTGGCAACGACTACTTCATGAATGCATCACTACTGACTGAGCTCCACTACTACTGAGCCGAAACACTACTACTGAGCTAATCACGACTACTGAGCCAACCACCACAACTGAAACGCAACCACTACTACTGGATCAACATTACTACAGCGGAACACTTCTACCGAAGCAGGTAACAATTGTTAAACTTAGTTTTTCTTTTTATTGTTTCTTCTATCGTTTTATTAAAATGAAATACGTTTACACCTGATTCATTGATGTTTTCAAAGGATTATTTTTTTCAAAATCAATGGCGCATACGTCAATGTTTCTTTTGTAACGTCGGTTTTCCGCGCCATTTTCTAATGGATTTTGTTCATCGTGGAATAAAAAAAATTGACCAATCAGAAAGCCAGAAAAAAAAAAGAAAAAAAATATAAATGTATAAACGTATTAATGGACGTAATTATTTTCAAATAGTTTTATCTTTACTATAATTATTCCTTGTCTGTGCCTCCAATGTGCTTTCCCAGTATCGATTTTATCGCATGGTCCAATGCCAATTATATTTCCTCATCGGTCATGGTCCTTATCAACATTTATTTGATTCATTTGTTATTTGTGCTTTAAATGTACTTAAACTGAATGCCTAATATGTAAACAAGCGAACCACAACAACTGAACCAACCACGCACATAACTGAACCAACCACGACAACTGAACCAACCACGACAACTGAAACAACCCGACAACTGAAACCAAACGCATCTACTACTTGAGCC